>OY804586.1:18449968-18614632 GCA_963680875.1 Bathymodiolus brooksi
ACTGTCGTCTGTTGTTGGTTTGTGGAGGGTTTTGGTCGTCGCTGTGTATCTGCTCGGTTTGTGTAGTTTCGTCTGTTGTGTAGTTACTGTCGTCTGTTGTTGGTTTGTGGAGGGTTTTGATCGTCGCTGTGTATCTGCTCGGTTTGTGTAGTTACTGTCGTCTGGTGTTGGTTTGTGGAGGGTTTTGGTCGTCGCTGTGTATCTGCTCCGTTTGTGTAGTTACTGTCGTCTGTTGTTGGTTTGTGGAGGGTTTTGGTCGTCGCTGTGTATCTGCTCGGTTTGTGTAGTTTCGTCTGTTGTGTAGTTACTGTCGTCTGTTGTTGGTTTGTGGAGGGTTTTGAACGTCGCTGTGTATCTGCTCGGTTTGTGTAGTTACTGTCGTCTGTTGTTGGTTTGTGGAGGGTTTTGGTCGTCGCTGTGTATCTGCTCGGTTTGTGTAGTTTCGTCTGTTGTGTAGTTACTGTCGTCTGTTGTTGGTTTGTGGAGGGTTTTGATCGTCGCTGTGTATCTGCTCGGTTTGTGTAGTTACTGTCGTCTGTTGTTGGTTTGTGGAGGGTTTTGGTCGTCGCTGTGTATCTGCTCCGTTTGTGTAGTTACTGTCGTCTGTTGTTGGTTTGTGGAGGGTTTTGGTCGTCGCTGTGTATCTGCTCGGTTTGTGTAGTTTCGTCTGTTGTGTAGTTACTGTCGTCTGTTGTTGGTTTGTGGAGGGTTTTTGGTCGTCGCTGTGTATCTGCTCGGTTTGTGTAGTTACTGTCGTCTGTTGTTGGTTTGTGGAGGGTTTTGGTCGTCGCTGTGTATCTGCTCGGTTTGTGTAGTTTCGTCTGTTGTGTAGTTACTGTCGTCTGTTGTTGGTTTGTGGAGGGTTTTGATCGTCGCTGTGTATCTGCTCGGTTTGTGTAGTTACTGTCGTCTGTTGTTGGTTTGTGGAGGGTTTTGGTCGTCGCTGTGTATCTGCTCCGTTTGTGTAGTTACTGTCGTCTGTTGTTGGTTTGTGGAGGGTTTTGGTCGTCGCTGTGTATCTGCTCGGTTTGTGTAGTTACTGTCGTCTGTTGTTGGTTTGTGGAGGGTTTTGGTCGTCGCTGTGTATCTGCTCGGTTTGTGTAGTTTCGTCTGTTGTGTAGTTACTGTCGTCTGTTGTTGGTTTGTGGAGGGTTTTGATCGTCGCTGTGTATCTGCTCGGTTTGTGTAGTTACTGTCGTCTGTTGTTGGTTTGTGGAGGGTTTTGGTCGTCGCTGTGTATCTGCTCCGTTTGTGTAGTTACTGTCGTCTGTTGTTGGTTTGTGGAGGGTTTTGGTCGTCGCTGTGTATCTGCTCGGTTTGTGTAGTTTCGTCTGTTGTGTAGTTACTGTCGTCTGTTGTTGGTTTGTGGAGGGTTTTGAACGTCGCTGTGTATCTGCTCCGGTTTGTGTAGTTACTGTCGTCTGTTGTTGGTTTGTGGAGGGTTTTGGTCGTCGCTGTGTATCTGCTCGGTTTGTGTAGATTCGTCTGTTGTGTAGTTACTGTCGTCTGTTGTTGGTTTGTGGAGGGTTTTGGTCGTCGCTGTGTATCTGCTCGGTTTGTGTAGTTTCGTCTGTTGTGTAGTTACTGTCGTCTGTTGTTGGTTTGTGGAGGGTTTTGGTCGTCGCTGTGTATCTGCTCGGTTTGTGTAGTTTCGTCTGTTGTGTAGTTACTGTCGTCTGTTGTTGGTTTGTGGAGGGTTTTGATCGTCGCTGTGTATCTGCTCGGTTTGTGTAGTTACTGTCGTCTGTTGTTGGTTTGTGGAGGGTTTTGAACGTCGCTGTGTATCTGCTCGGTTTGTGTAGTTACTGTCGTCTGTTGTTGGTTTGTGGAGGGTTTTGATCGTCGCTGTGTATCTGCTCGGTTTGTGTAGTTTCGTCTGTTGTGTAGTTACTGTCGTCTGTTGTTGGTTTGTGGAGGGTTTTTGGTCGTCGCTGTGTATCTGCTCGGTTTGTGTAGTTACTGTCGTCTGTTGTTGGTTTGTGGAGGGTTTTGGTCGTCGCTGTGTATCTGCTCGGTTTGTGTAGTTTCGTCTGTTGTGTAGTTACTGTCGTCTGTTGTTGGTTTGTGGAGGGTTTTGATCGTCGCTGTGTATCTGCTCGGTTTGTGTAGTTACTGTCGTCTGTTGTTGGTTTGTGGAGGGTTTTGGTCGTCGCTGTGTATCTGCTCCGTTTGTGTAGTTACTGTCGTCTGTTGTTGGTTTGTGGAGGGTTTTGGTCGTCGCTGTGTATCTGCTCGGTTTGTGTAGTTTCGTCTGTTGTGTAGTTACTGTCGTCTGTTGTTGGTTTGTGGAGGGTTTTGAACGTCGCTGTGTATCTGCTCGGTTTGTGTAGTTACTGTCGTCTGTTGTTGGTGTGTGGAGGGTTTTGATCGTCGCTGTGTATCTGCTCGGTTTGTGTAGTTTCGTCTGTTGTGTAGTTACTGTCGTCTGTTGTTGGTTTGTGGAGGGTTTTTGGTCGTCGCTGTGTATCTGCTCGGTTTGTGTAGTTACTGTCGTCTGTTGTTGGTTTGTGGAGGGTTTTGGTCGTCGCTGTGTATCTGCTCGGTTTGTGTAGTTTCGTCTGTTGTGTAGTTACTGTCGTCTGTTGTTGGTTTGTGGAGGGTTTTGATCGTCGCTGTGTATCTGCTCGGTTTGTGTAGTTACTGTCGTCTGTTGTTGGTTTGTGGAGGGTTTTGGTCGTCGCTGTGTATCTGCTCCGTTTGTGTAGTTACTGTCGTCTGTTGTTGGTTTGTGGAGGGTTTTGGTCGTCGCTGTGTATCTGCTCGGTTTGTGTAGTTTCGTCTGTTGTGTAGTTACTGTCGTCTGTTGTTGGTTTGTGGAGGGTTTTGAACGTCGCTGTGTATCTGCTCCGTTTGTTTGTGTAGTTACTGTCGTCTGTTGTTGGTTTGTGGAGGGTTTTGGTCGTCGCTGTGTATCTGCTCGGTTTGTGTAGTTTCGTCTGTTGTGTAGTTACTGTCGTCTGTTGTTGGTTTGTGGAGGGTTTTGGTCGTCGCTGTGTATCTGCTCGGTTTGTGTAGTTACTGTCGTCTGTTGTTGGTTTGTGGAGGGTTTTGATCGTCGCTGTGTATCTGCTCGGTTTGTGTAGTTTCGTCTGTTGTGTAGTTACTGTCGTCTGTTGTTGGTTTGTGGAGGGTTTTGGTCGTCGCTGTGTATCTGCTCGGTTTGTGTAGTTTCGTCTGTTGTGTAGTTACTGTCGTCTGTTGTTGGTTTGTGGAGGGTTTTGGTCGTCGCTGTGTATCTGCTCGGTTTGTGTAGTTTCGTCTGTTGTGTAGTTACTGTCGTCTGTTGTTGGTTTGTGGAGGGTTTTGATCGTCGCTGTGTATCTGCTCGGTTTGTGTAGTTACTGTCGTCTGTTGTTGGTTTGTGGAGGGTTTTGAACGTCGCTGTGTATCTGCTCGGTTTGTGTAGTTACTGTCGTCTGTTGTTGGTTTGTGGAGGGTTTTGATCGTCGCTGTGTATCTGCTCGGTTTGTGTAGTTTCGTCTGTTGTGTAGTTACTGTCGTCTGTTGTTGGTTTGTGGAGGGTTTTTGGTCGTCGCTGTGTATCTGCTCGGTTTGTGTAGTTACTGTCGTCTGTTGTTGGTTTGTGGAGGGTTCTGTGTATCTGCTCGGTTTGTGTAGTTCGTCTGTTGTGTAGTTACTGTCGTCTGTTGTTGGTTTGTGGAGGGTTTTTGATCGTCGCTGTGTATCTGCTCGGTTTGTGTAGTTTACTGTCGTCTGTTGTTGGTTTGTGGAGGGTTTGATCGTAACGAGTACTGTGTATCTGCTCGGTTTTGTGTAGTTTTCGTCTGTTGTGTAGTTACTGTCGTCTGTTGTTGGTTTGTGGAGGGTTTTTGATCGTCGCTGTGTATCTGCTCGGTTTGTGTAGTTACTGTCGTCTGTTGTTGGTTTGTGGAGGGTTTTGATCGTCGCTGTGTATCTGCTCGGTTTGTGTAGTTTCGTCTGTTGTGTAGTTACTGTCGTCTGTTGTTGGTTTGTGGAGGGTTTTGATCGTCGCTGTGTATCTGCTCGGTTTGTGTAGTTACTGTCGTCTGTTGTTGGTTTGTGGAGGGTTTTGGTCGTCGCTGTGTATCTGCTCCGTTTGTGTAGTTACTGTCGTCTGTTGTTGGTTTGTGGAGGGTTTTGGTCGTCGCTGTGTATCTGCTCGGTTTGTGTAGTTTCGTCTGTTGTGTAGTTACTGTCGTCTGTTGTTGGTTTGTGGGAGGGTTTTGATCGTCGCTGTGTATCTGCTCGGTTTGTGTAGTTACTGTCGTCTGTTGTTGGTTTGTGGAGGGTTTTGATCGTCGCTGTGTATCTGCTCGGTTTGTGTAGTTTCGTCTGTTGTGTAGTTACTGTCGTCTGTTGTTGGTTTGTGGAGGGTTTTGGTCGTCGCTGTGTATCTGCTCGGTTTGTGTAGTTTCGTCTGTTGTGTAGTTACTGTCGTCTGTTGTTGGTTTGTGGAGGGTTTTGATCGTCGCTGTGTATCTGCTCGGTTTGTGTAGTTACTGTCGTCTGTTGTTGGTTTGTGGAGGGTTTTGATCGTCGCTGTGTATCTGCTCGGTTTGTGTAGTTACTGTCGTCTGTTGTTGGTTTGTGGAGGGTTTTGATCGTCGCTGTGTATCTGCTCGGTTTGTGTAGTTTCGTCTGTTGTGTAGTTACTGTCGTCTGTTGTTGGTTTGTGGAGGGTTTTTGGTCGTCGCTGTGTATCTGCTCGGTTTGTGTAGTTACTGTCGTCTGTTGTTGGTTTGTGGAGGGTTTTGGGTCGTCGCTGTGTATCTGCTCGGTTTGTGTAGTTTCGTCTGTTGTGTAGTTACTGTCGTCTGTTGTTGGTTTGTGGAGGGTTTTGATCGTCGCTGTGTATCTGCTCGGTTTGTGTAGTTACTGTCGTCTGTTGTTGGTTTGTGGAGGGTTTTGAAAACATCGTCGCTGTGTATCTGCTCCGTTTGTGTAGTTACTGTCGTCTGTTGTTGGTTTGTGGAGGGTTTTGGTCGTCGCTGTGTATCTGCTCGGTTTGTGTAGTTTCGTCTGTTGTGTAGTTACTGTCGTCTGTTGTTGGTTTGTGGAGGGTTTTGGTCGTCGCTGTGTATCTGCTCGGTTTGTGTAGTTACTGTCGTCTGTTGTTGGTTTGTGGAGGGTTTTGGTCGTCGCTGTGTATCTGCTCGGTTTGTGTAGTTTCGTCTGTTGTGTAGTTACTGTCGTCTGTTGTTGGTTTGTGGAGGGTTTTGATCGTCGCTGTGTATCTGCTCGGTTTGTGTAGTTACTGTCGTCTGTTGTTGGTTTGTGGAGGGTTTTGGTCGTCGCTGTGTATCTGCTCCGTTTGTGTAGTTACTGTCGTCTGTTGTTGGTTTGTGGAGGGTTTTGGTCGTCGCTGTGTATCTGCTCGGTTTGTGTAGTTTCGTCTGTTGTGTAGTTACTGTCGTCTGTTGTTGGTTTGTGGAGGGTTTTGTCGTCGCTGTGTATCTGCTCGGTTTGTGTAGTTACTGTCGTCTGTTGTTGGTTTGTGGAGGGTTTTGATCGTCGCTGTGTATCTGCTCGGTTTGTGTAGTTTCGTCTGTTGTGTAGTTACTGTCGTCTGTTGTTGGTTTGTGGAGGGTTTTGGTCGTCGCTGTGTATCTGCTCGGTTTGTGTAGTTTCGTCTGTTGTGTAGTTACTGTCGTCTGTTGTTGGTTTGTGGAGGGTTTTGGTCGTCGCTGTGTATCTGCTCGGTTTGTGTAGTTTCGTCTGTTGTGTAGTTACTGTCGTCTGTTGTTGGTTTGTGGAGGGTTTTGATCGTCGCTGTGTATCTGCTCGGTTTGTGTAGTTACTGTCGTCTGTTGTTGGTTTGTGGAGGGTTTTGGTCGTCGCTGTGTATCTGCTCCGTTTGTGTAGTTACTGTCGTCTGTTGTTGGTTTGTGGAGGGTTTTGGTCGTCGCTGTGTATCTGCTCGGTTTGTGTAGTTTCGTCTGTTGTGTAGTTACTGTCGTCTGTTGTTGGTTTGTGGAGGGTTTTGATCGTCGCTGTGTATCTGCTCGGTTTGTGTAGTTACTGTCGTCTGTTGTTGGTTTGTGGAGGGTTTTGGTCGTCGCTGTGTATCTGCTCCGTTTGTGTAGTTACTGTCGTCTGTTGTTGGTTTGTGGAGGGTTTTGGTCGTCGCTGTGTATCTGCTCGGTTTGTGTAGTTTCGTCTGTTGTGTAGTTACTGTCGTCTGTTGTTGGTTTGTGGAGGGTTTTGAACGTCGCTGTGTATCTGCTCGGTTTGTGTAGTTACTGTCGTCTGTTGTTGGTTTGTGGAGGGTTTTGATCGTCGCTGTGTATCTGCTCGGTTTGTGTAGTTTCGTCTGTTGTGTAGTTACTGTCGTCTGTTGTTGGTTTGTGGAGGGTTTTGGTCGTCGCTGTGTATCTGCTCGGTTTGTGTAGTTTCGTCTGTTGTGTAGTTACTGTCGTCTGTTGTTGGTTTGTGGAGGGTTTTGGTCGTCGCTGTGTATCTGCTCGGTTTGTGTAGTTTCGTCTGTTGTGTAGTTACTGTCGTCTGTTGTTGGTTTGTGGAGGGTTTTGATCGTCGCTGTGTATCTGCTCGGTTTGTGTAGTTACTGTCGTCTGTTGTTGGTTTGTGGAGGGTTTTGAACGTCGCTGTGTATCTGCTCGGTTTGTGTAGTTACTGTCGTCTGTTGTTGGTTTGTGGAGGGTTTTGATCGTCGCTGTGTATCTGCTCGGTTTGTGTAGTTTCGTCTGTTGTGTAGTTACTGTCGTCTGTTGTTGGTTTGTGGAGGGTTTTTGGTCGTCGCTGTGTATCTGCTCGGTTTGTGTAGTTACTGTCGTCTGTTGTTGGTTTGTGGAGGGTTTTGGTCGTCGCTGTGTATCTGCTCGGTTTGTGTAGTTTCGTCTGTTGTGTAGTTACTGTCGTCTGTTGTTGGTTTGTGGAGGGTTTTGATCGTCGCTGTGTATCTGCTCGGTTTGTGTAGTTACTGTCGTCTGTTGTTGGTTTGTGGAGGGTTTTGGTCGTCGCTGTGTATCTGCTCCGTTTGTGTAGTTACTGTCGTCTGTTGTTGGTTTGTGGAGGGTTTTGGTCGTCGCTGTGTATCTGCTCGGTTTGTGTAGTTTCGTCTGTTGTGTAGTTACTGTCGTCTGTTGGTTTGTGGAGGGTTTTGAACGTCGCTGTGTATCTGCTCGGTTTGTGTAGTTACTGTCGTCTGTTGTTGGTTTGTGGAGGGTTTTGATCGTCGCTGTGTATCTGCTCGGTTTGTGTAGTTTCGTCTGTTGTGTAGTTACTGTCGTCTGTTGTTGGTTTGTGGAGGGTTTTTGGTCGTCGCTGTGTATCTGCTCGGTTTGTGTAGTTACTGTCGTCTGTTGTTGGTTTGTGGAGGGTTTTGGTCGTCGCTGTGTATCTGCTCGGTTTGTGTAGTTTCGTCTGTTGTGTAGTTACTGTCGTCTGTTGTTGGTTTGTGGAGGGTTTTGGTCGTCGCTGTGTATCTGCTCGGTTTGTGTAGTTACTGTCGTCTGTTGTTGGTTTGTGGAGGGTTTTGGTCGTCGCTGTGTATCTGCTCCGTTTGTGTAGTTACTGTCGTCTGTTGTTGGTTTGTGGAGGGTTTTGGTCGTCGCTGTGTATCTGCTCGGTTTGGTGTATTTCGTCTGTTGTGTAGTTACTGTCGTCTGTTGTTGGTTTGTGGAGGGTTTTGGTCGTCGCTGTGTATCTGCTCCGTTTGTGTAGTTACTGTCGTCTGTTGTTGGTTTGTGGAGGGTTTTGGTCGTCGCTGTGTATCTGCTCGGTTTGTGTAGTTTCGTCTGTTGTGTAGTTACTGTCGTCTGTTGTTGGTTTGTGGAGGGTTTTGATCGTCGCTGTGTATCTGCTCGGTTTGTGTAGTTACTGTCGTCTGTTGTTGGTTTGTGGAGGGTTTTGGTCGTCGCTATGTATCTGCTCCGTTTGTGTAGTTACTGTCGTCTGTTGTTGGTTTGTGGAGGGTTTTGGTCGTCGCTGTGTATCTGCTCGGTTTGTGTAGTTTCGTCTGTTGTGTAGTTACTGTCGTCTGTTGTTGGTTTGTGGAGGGTTTTGAACGTCGCTGTGTATCTGCTCGGTTTGTGTAGTTACTGTCGTCTGTTGTTGGTTTGTGGAGGGTTTTGATCGTCGCTGTGTATCTGCTCGGTTTGTGTAGTTTCGTCTGTTGTGTAGTTACTGTCGTCTGTTGTTGGTTTGTGGAGGGTTTTTGGTCGTCGCTGTGTATCTGCTCGGTTTGTGTAGTTACTGTCGTCTGTTGTTGGTTTGTGGAGGGTTTTGGTTGTCGCTGTGTATCTGCTCGGTTTGTGTAGTTTCGTCTGTTGTGTAGTTACTGTCGTCTGTTGTTGGTTTGTGGAGGGTTTTGATCGTCGCTGTGTATCTGCTCGGTTTGTGTAGTTACTGTCGTCTGTTGTTGGTTTGTGGAGGGTTTTGGTCGTCGCTGTGTATCTGCTCCGTTTGTGTAGTTACTGTCGTCTGTTGTTGGTTTGTGGAGGGTTTTGGTCGTCGCTGTGTATCTGCTCGGTTTGTGTAGTTTCGTCTGTTGTGTAGTTACTGTCGTCTGTTGTTGGTTTGTGGAGGGTTTTGGTCGTCGCTGTGTATCTGCTCCGTTTGTGTAGTTACTGTCGTCTGTTGTTGGTTTGTGGAGGGTTTTGGTCGTCGCTGTGTATCTGCTCGGTTTGTGTAGATTCGTCTGTTGTGTAGTTACTGTCGTCTGTTGTTGGTTTGTGGAGGGTTTTGAACGTCGCTGTGTATCTGCTCGGTTTGTGTAGTTACTGTCGTCTGTTGTTGGTTTGTGGAGGGTTTTGGTCGTCGCTGTGTATCTGCTCGGTTTGTGTAGTTTCGTCTGTTGTGTAGTTACTGTCGTCTGTTGTTGGTTTGTGGAGGGTTTTTGGTCGTCGCTGTGTATCTGCTCGGTTTGTGTAGTTACTGTCGTCTGTTGTTGGTTTGTGGAGGGTTTTGGTCGTCGCTGTGTATCTGCTCGGTTTGTGTAGTTACGTCTGTTGTGTAGTTACTGTCGTCTGTTGTTGGTTTGTGGAGGGTTTTGGTCGTCGCTGTGTATCTGCTCGGTTTGTGTAGATTCGTCTGTTGTGTAGTTACTGTCGTCTGTTGTTGGTTTGTGGAGGGTTTTGATCGTCGCTGTGTATCTGCTCGGTTTGTGTAGTTACTGTCGTCTGTTGTTGGTTTGTGGAGGGTTTTGAACGTCGCTGTGTATCTGCTCGGTTTGTGTAGTTTCGTCTGTTGTGTAGTTACTGTCGTCTGTTGTTGGTTTGTGGAGGGTTTTTGGTCGTCGCTGTGTATCTGCTCGGTTTGTGTAGTTACTGTCGTCTGTTGTTGGTTTGTGGAGGGTTTTGGTCGTCGCTGTGTATCTGCTCGGTTTGTGTAGTTTCGTCTGTTGTGTAGTTACTGTCGTCTGTTGTTGGTTTGTGGAGGGTTTTGATCGTCGCTGTGTATATGCTCGGTTTGTGTAGTTACTGTCGTCTGTTGTTGGTTTGTGGAGGGTTTTGATCGTCGCTGTGTATCTGCTCGGTTTGTGTAGTTTCGTCTGTTGTGTAGTTACTGTCGTCTGTTGTTGGTTTGTGGAGGGTTTTTGGTCGTCGCTGTGTATCTGCTCCGTTTGTGTAGTTACTGTCGTCTGTTGTTGGTTTGTGGAGGGTTTTGGTCGTCGCTGTGTATCTGCTCGGTTTGTGTAGTTTCGTCTGTTGTGTAGTTACTGTGGTCTGTTGTTGGTTTGTGGAGGGTTTTGGTCGTCGCTGTGTATCTGCTCCGTTTGTGTAGTTACTGTCGTCTGTTGTTGGTTTGTGGAGGGTTTTGGTCGTCGCTGTGTATCTGCTCGGTTTGTGTAGATTCGTCTGTTGTGTAGTTACTGTCGTCTGTTGTTGGTTTGTGGAGGGTTTTGGTCGTCGCTGTGTATCTGCTCGGTTTGTGTAGTTTCGTCTGTTGTGTAGTTACTGTCGTCTGTTGTTGGTTTGCTGTCGTCTGTTGTTGGTTTGTGGAGGGTTTTGGTCGTCGCTGTGTATCTGCTCGGTTTGTGTAGTTTCGTCTGATGTGTAGTTACTGTCGTCTGTTGTTGGTTTGTGGAGGGTTTTGGTCGTCGCTGTGTATCTGCTCGGTTTGTGTAGTTACTGTCGTCTGTTGTTGGTTTGTGGAGGGTTTTGGTCGTCGCTGTGTATCTGCTCGTTTGTGTGTTCGTCTGTTGTGTAGTTACTGTCGTCTGTTGTTGGTTTGTGGAGGGTTTTGGTCGTCGCTGTGTATCTGCTCGTTGGTGTTTCGTCGTGTTGTGTAGTTACTGTCGTCTGTTGTTGGTTTGTGGAGGGTTTTGGTCGTCGCTGTGTATCTGCTCGGTTGTGTAGTTTCGTCTGTTGTGTAGTTACTGTCGTCTGTTGTTGGTTTGTGGAGGGTTTTGATCGTCGCTGTGTATCTGCTCGGTTTGTGTAGTTACTGTCGTCTGTTGTTGGTTTGTGGAGGGTTTTGATCGTCGCTGTGTATCTGCTCGGTTTGTGTGTTGTGTAGTTACTGTCGTCTGTTGTTGGTTTGTGGAGGGTTTTGATCGTCGCTGTGTATCTGCTCGGTTTGTGTAGTTTCGTCTGTTGTGTAGTTACTGTCGTCTGTTGTTGGTTTGTGGAGGGTTTTGGTCGTCGCTGTGTATCTGCTCGGTTTGTGTAGTTACTGTCGTCTGTTGTTGGTTTGTGGAGGGTTTTGGTCGTCGCTGTGTATCTGCTCGGTTTGTGTAGTTACTGTCGTCTGTTGTTGGTTTGTGGAGGGTTTTGAACGTCGCTGTGTATCTGCTCGGTTTGTGTAGTTACTGTCGTCTGTTGTTGGTTTGTGGAGGGTTTTGATCGTCGCTGTGTATCTGCTCGGTTTGTGTAGTTTCGTCTGTTGTGTAGTTACTGTCGTCTGTTGTTGGTTTGTGGAGGGTTTTGGTCGTCGCTGTGTATCTGCTCGGTTTGTGTAGTTACTGTCGTCTGTTGTTGGTTTGTGGAGGGTTTTGGTCGTCGCTGTGTATCTGCTCGGTTTGTGTAGTTTCGTCGTGTAGTTACTGTCGTCTGTTGTTGGTTTGTGGAGGGTTTTGATCGTCGCTGTGTATCTGCTCGGTTTGTGTAGTTACTGTCGTCTGTTGTTGGTTTGTGGAGGGTTTTGGTCGTCGCTGTGTATCTGCTCGGTTTGTGTAGTTACTGTCGTCTGTTGTTGGTTTGTGGAGGGTTTTGGTCGTCGCTGTGTATCTGCTCGGTTTGTGTAGTTTCGTCTGTTGTGTAGTTACTGTCGTCTGTTGTTGGTTTGTGGAGGGTTTTGGTCGTCGCTGTGTATCTGCTCGGTTTGTGTAGTTACTGTCGTCTGTTGTTGGTTTGTGGAGGGTTTTGATCGTCGCTGTGTATCTGCTCGGTTTGGTTTCGTCTGTTGTGTAGTTACTGTCGTCTGTTGTTGGTTTGTGGAGGGTTTTGGTCGTCGCTGTGTATCTGCTCGGTTTGTGTAGTTACTGTCGTCTGTTGTTGGTTTGTGGAGGGTTTTGGTCGTCGCTGTGTATCTGCTCGGTTTGTGTAGTTTCGTCTGTTGTGTAGTTACTGTCGTCTGTTGTTGGTTTGTGGAGGGTTTTGAACGTCGCTGTGTATCTGCTCGGTTTGTGTAGTTACTGTCGTCTGTTGTTGGTTTGTGGAGGGTTTTGATCGTCGCTGTGTATCTGCTCGGTTTGTGTAGTTTCGTCTGTTGTGTAGTTACTGTCGTCTGTTGTTGGTTTGTGGAGGGTTTTGGTCGTCGCTGTGTATCTGCTCGGTTTGTGTAGTTTCGTCTGTTGTGTAGTTACTGTCGTCTGTTGTTGGTTTGTGGAGGGTTTTGGTCGTCGCTGTGTATCTGCTCGGTTTGTGTAGTTTCGTCTGTTGTGTAGTTACTGTCGTCTGTTGTTGGTTTGTGGAGGGTTTTGATCGTCGCTGTGTATCCGCTCGGTTTGTGTAGTTACTGTCGTCTGTTGTTGGTTTGTGGAGGGTTTTGAACGTCGCTGTGTATCTGCTCGGTTTGTGTAGTTACTGTCGTCTGTTGTTGGTTTGTGGAGGGTTTTGATCGTCGCTGTGTATCTGCTCGGTTTGTGTAGTTTCGTCTGTTGTGTAGTTACTGTCGTCTGTTGTTGGTTTGTGGAGGGTTTTTGGTCGTCGCTGTGTATCTGCTCGGTTTGTGTAGTTACTGTCGTCTGTTGTTGGTTTGTGGAGGGTTTTGGTCGTCGCTGTGTATCTGCTCGGTTTGTGTAGTTTCGTCTGTTGTGTAGTTACTGTCGTCTGTTGTTGGTTTGTGGAGGGTTTTGATCGTCGCTGTGTATCTGCTCGGTTTGTGTAGTTACTGTCGTCTGTTGTTGGTTTGTGGAGGGTTTTGGTCGTCGCTGTGTATCTGCTCCGTTTGTGTAGTTACTGTCGTCTGTTGTTGGTTTGAGGAGGGTTTTTGTCGTCGCTGTGTATCTGCTCGGTTTGTGTAGTTTCGTCTGTTGTGTAGTTACTGTCGTCTGTTGTTGGTTTGTGGAGGGTTTTGAACGTCGCTGTGTATCTGCTCGGTTTGTGTAGTTACTGTCGTCTGTTGTTGGTTTGTGGAGGGTTTTGATCGTCGCTGTGTATCTGCTCGGTTTGTGTAGTTTCGTCTGTTGTGTAGTTACTGTCGTCTGTTGTTGGTTTGTGGAGGGTTTTTGGTCGTCGCTGTGTATCTGCTCGGTTTGTGTAGTTACTGTCGTCTGTTGTTGGTTTGTGGAGGGTTTTGGTCGTCGCTGTGTATCTGCTCGGTTTGTGTAGTTTCGTCTGTTGTGTAGTTACTGTCGTCTGTTGTTGGTTTGTGGAGGGTTTTGATCGTCGCTGTGTATCTGCTCGGTTTGTGTAGTTACTGTCGTCTGTTGTTGGTTTGTGGAGGGTTTTGGTCGTCGCTGTGTATCTGCTCCGTTTGTGTAGTTACTGTCGTCTGTTGTTGGTTTGTGGAGGGTTTTGGTCGTCGCTGTGTATCTGCTCGGTTTGTGTAATTTCGTCTGTTGTGTAGTTACTGTCGTCTGTTGTTGGTTTGTGGAGGGTTTTGGTCGTCGCTGTGTATCTGCTCCGTTTGTGTAGTTACTGTCGTCTGTTGTTGGTTTGTGGAGGGTTTTGGTCGTCGCTGTGTATCTGCTCGGTTTGTGTAGTTTCGTCTGTTGTGTAGTTACTGTCGTCTGTTGTTGGTTTGTGGAGGGTTTTGATCGTCGCTGTGTATCTGCTCGGTTTGTGTAGTTACTGTCGTCTGTTGTTGGTTTGTGGAGGGTTTTGGTCGTCGCTGTGTATCTGCTCCGTTTGTGTAGTTACTGTCGTCTGTTGTTGGTTTGTGGAGGGTTTTGGTCGTCGCTGTGTATCTGCTCGGTTTGTGTAGATTCGTCTGTTGTGTAGTTACTGTCGTCTGTTGTTGGTTTGTGGAGGGTTTTGGTCGTCGCTGTGTATCTGCTCGGTTTGTGTAGTTTCGTCTGTTGTGTAGTTACTGTCGTCTGTTGTTGGTTTGTGGAGGGTTTTGGTCGTCGCTGTGTATCTGCTCGGTTTGTGTAGTTTCGTCTGATGAGTAGTTACTGTCGTCTGTTGTTGGTTTGTGGAGGGTTTTGATCGTCGCTGTGTATCTGCTCGGTTTGTGTAGTTACTGTCGTCTGTTGTTGGTTTGTGGGGGGTTTTGGTCGTCGCTGTGTATCTGCTCGGTTTGTGTAGTTACTGTCGTCTGTTGTTGGTTTGTGGAGGGTTTTGGTCGTCGCTGTGTATCTGCTCCGTTTGGGTAGTTACTGTCGTCTGTTGTTGGTTTGTGGAGGGTTTTGGTCGTCGCTGTGTATCTGCTCGGTTTGTGTAGTTTCGTCTGTTGTGTAGTTACTGTCGTCTGTTGTTGGTTTGTGGAGGGTTTTGAACGTCGCTGTGTATCTGCTCGGTTTGTGTAGTTACTGTCGTCTGTTGTTGGTTTGTGGAGGGTTTTGATCGTCGCTGTGTATCTGCTCGGTTTGTGTAGTTTCGTCTGTTGTGTAGTTACTGTCGTCTGTTGTTGGTTTGTGGAGGGTTTTGGTCGTCGCTGTGTATCTGCTCGGTTTGTGTAGTTTCGTCTGTTGTGTAGTTACTGTCGTCTGTTGTTGGTTTGTGGAGGGTTTTGGTCGTCGCTGTGTATCTGCTCGGTTTGTGTAGTTTCGTCTGTTGTGTAGTTACTGTCGTCTGTTGTTGGTTTGTGGAGGGTTTTGATCGTCGCTGTGTATCTGCTCGGTTTGTGTAGTTACTGTCGTCTGTTGTTGGTTTGTGGAGGGTTTTGAACGTCGCTGTGTATCTGCTCGGTTTGTGTAGTTACTGTCGTCTGTTGTTGGTTTGTGGAGGGTTTTGATCGTCGCTGTGTATCTGCTCGGTTTGTGTAGTTTCGTCTGTTGTGTAGTTACTGTCGTCTGTTGTTGGTTTGTGGAGGGTTTTGGTCGTCGCTGTGTATCTGCTCGGTTTGTGTAGTTACTGTCGTCTGTTGTTGGTTTGTGGAGGGTTTTGGTCGTCGCTGTGTATCTGCTCGGTTTGTGTAGTTTCTGTTGTGTAGTTACTGTCGTCTGTTGTTGGTTTGTGGAGGGTTTTGATCGTCGCTGTGTATCTGCTCGGTTTGTGTAGTTACTGTCGTCTGTTGTTGGTTTGTGGAGGGTTTTGAACGTCGCTGTGTATCTGCTCGGTTTGTGTAGTTACTGTCGTCTGTTGTTGGTTTGTGGAGGGTTTTGATCGTCGCTGTGTATCTGCTCGGTTTGTGTAGTTTCGTCTGTTGTGTAGTTACTGTCGTCTGTTGTTGGTTTGTGGAGGGTTTTTGGTCGTCGCTGTGTATCTGCTCGGTTTGTGTAGTTACTGTCGTCTGTTGTTGGTTTGTGGAGGGTTTTGGTCGTCGCTGTGTATCTGCTCGGTTTGTGTAGTTTCGTCTGTTGTGTAGTTACTGTCGTCTGTTGTTGGTTTGTGGAGGGTTTTGATCGTCGCTGTGTATCTGCTCGGTTTGTGTAGTTACTGTCGTCTGTTGTTGGTTTGTGGAGGGTTTTGGTCGTCGCTGTGTATCTGCTCCGTTTGTGTAGTTACTGTCGTCTGTTGTTGGTTTGAGGAGGGTTTTTGTCGTCGCTGTGTATCTGCTCGGTTTGTGTAGTTTCGTCTGTTGTGTAGTTACTGTCGTCTGTTGTTGGTTTGTGGAGGGTTTTGAACGTCGCTGTGTATCTGCTCGGTTTGTGTAGTTACTGTCGTCTGTTGTTGGTTTGTGGAGGGTTTTGATCGTCGCTGTGTATCTGCTCGGTTTGTGTAGTTTCGTCTGTTGTGTAGTTACTGTCGTCTGTTGTTGGTTTGTGGAGGGTTTTGATCGTCGCTGTGTATCTGCTCCGTTTGTGTAGTTACTGTCGTCTGTTGTTGGTTTGTGGAGGGTTTTGGTCGTCGCTGTGTATCTGCTCCGTTTGTGTAGTTACTGTCGTCTGTTGTTGGTTTGTGGAGGGTTTTGGTCGTCGCTGTGTATCTGCTCGGTTTGTGTAATTTCGTCTGTTGTGTAGTTACTGTCGTCTGTTGTTGGTTTGTGGAGGGTTTTGGTCGTCGCTGTGTATCTGCTCCGTTTGTGTAGTTACTGTCGTCTGTTGTTGGTTTGTGGAGGGTTTTGGTCGTCGCTGTGTATCTGCTCGGTTTGTGTAGTTTCGTCTGTTGTGTAGTTACTGTCGTCTGTTGTTGGTTTGTGGAGGGTTTTGATCGTCGCTGTGTATCTGCTCGGTTTGTGTAGTTACTGTCGTCTGTTGTTGGTTTGTGGAGGGTTTTGGTCGTCGCTGTGTATCTGCTCCGTTTGTGTAGTTACTGTCGTCTGTTGTTGGTTTGTGGAGGGTTTTGGTCGTCGCTGTGTATCTGCTCGGTTTGTGTAGTTTCGTCTGTTGTGTAGTTACTGTCGTCTGTTGTTGGTTTGTGGAGGGTTTTGATCGTCGCTGTGTATCTGCTCGGTTTGTGTAGTTACTGTCGTCTGTTGTTGGTTTGTGGAGGGTTTTGGTCGTCGCTGTGTATCTGCTCCGTTTGTGTAGTTACTGTCGTCTGTTGTTGGTTTGTGGAGGGTTTTGGTCGTCGCTGTGTATCTGCTCGGTTTGTGTAGTTTCGTCTGTTGTGTAGTTACTGTCGTCTGTTGTTGGTTTGTGGAGGGTTTTGAACGTCGCTGTGTATCTGCTCGGTTTGTGTAGTTACTGTCGTCTGTTGTTGGTTTGTGGAGGGTTTTGATCGTCGCTGTGTATCTGCTCGGTTTGTGTAGTTTCGTCTGTTGTGTAGTTACTGTCGTCTGTTGTTGGTTTGTGGAGGGTTTTTGGTCGTCGCTGTGTATCTGCTCCGTTTGTGTAGTTACTGTCGTCTGTTGTTGGTTTGTGGAGGGTTTTGGTCGTCGCTGTGTATCTGCTCGGTTTGTGTAGTTTCGTCTGTTGTGTAGTTACTGTCGTCTGTTGTTGGTTTGTGGAGGGTTTTGATCGTCGCTGTGTATCTGCTCGGTTTGTGTAGTTACTGTCGTCTGTTGTTGGTTTGTGGAGGGTTTTGGTCGTCGCTGTGTATCTGCTCCGTTTGTGTAGTTACTGTCGTCTGTTGTTGGTTTGTGGAGGGTTTTGGTCGTCGCTGTGTATCTGCTCGGTTTGTGTAGTTTCGTCTGTTGTGTAGTTACTGTCGTCTGTTGTTGGTTTGTGGAGGGTTTTGGTCGTCGCTGTGTATCTGCTCCGTTTGTGTAGTTACTGTCGTCTGTTGTTGGTTTGTGGAGGGTTTTGGTCGTCGCTGTGTATCTGCTCGGTTTGTGTAGATTCGTCTGTTGTGTAGTTACTGTCGTCTGTTGTTGGTTTGTGGAGGGTTTTGGTCGTCGCTGTGTATCTGCTCGGTTTGTGTAGTTTCGTCTGTTGTGTAGTTACTGTCGTCTGTTGTTGGTTTGTGGAGGGTTTTGGTCGTCGCTGTGTATCTGCTCGGTTTGTGTAGTTTCGTCTGTTGTGTAGTTACTGTCGTCTGTTGTTGGTTTGTGGAGGGTTTTGATCGTCGCTGTGTATCTGCTCGGTTTGTGTAGTTACTGTCGTCTGTTGTTGGTTTGTGGAGGGTTTTGAACGTCGCTGTGTATCTGCTCGGTTTGTGTAGTTACTGTCGTCTGTTGTTGGTTTGTGGAGGGTTTTGATCGTCGCTGTGTATCTGCTCGGTTTGTGTAGTTTCGTCTGTTGTGTAGTTACTGTCGTCTGTTGTTGGTTTGTGGAGGGTTTTTGGTCGTCGCTGTGTATCTGCTCGGTTTGTGTAGTTACTGTCGTCTGTTGTTGGTTTGTGGAGGGTTTTGGTCGTCGCTGTGTATCTGCTCGGTTTGTGTAGTTTCGTCTGTTGTGTAGTTACTGTCGTCTGTTGTTGGTTTGTGGAGGGTTTTGATCGTCGCTGTGTATCTGCTCGGTTTGTGTAGTTACTGTCGTCTGTTGTTGGTTTGTGGAGGGTTTTGGTCGTCGCTGTGTATCTGCTCCGTTTGTGTAGTTACTGTCGTCTGTTGTTGGTTTGAGGAGGGTTTTTGTCGTCGCTGTGTATCTGCTCGGTTTGTGTAGTTTCGTCTGTTGTGTAGTTACTGTCGTCTGTTGTTGGTTTGTGGAGGGTTTTGAACGTCGCTGTGTATCTGCTCGGTTTGTGTAGTTATACTGTCGTCTGTTGTTGGTTTGTGGAGGGTTTTGGTCGTCGCTGTGTATCTGCTCGGTTTGTGTAGTTTCGTCTGTTGTGTAGTTACTGTCTTCTGTTGTTGGTTTGTGGAGGGTTTTGGTCGTCGCTGTGTATCTGCTCCGTTTGTGTAGTTACTGTCGTCTGTTGTTGGTTTGTGGAGGGTTTTGGTCGTCGCTGTGTATCTGCTCGGTTTGTGTAGTTTCGTCTGTTGTGTAGTTACTGTCGTCTGTTGTTGGTTTGTGGAGGGTTTTGATCGTCGCTGTGTATCTGCTCGGTTTGTGTAGTTACTGTCGTCTGTTGTTGGTTTGTGGGGGTTTTGGTCGTCGCTGTGTATCTGCTCGGTTTGTGTAGTTACTGTCGTCTGTTGTTGGTTTGTGGAGGGTTTTGGTCGTCGCTGTGTATCTGCTCGGTTTGTGTAATTTCGTCTGTTGTGTAGTTACTGTCGTCTGTTGTTGGTTTGTGGAGGGTTTTGATCGTCGCTGTGTATCTGCTCGGTTTGTGTAGTTACTGTCGTCTGTTGATGGTTTGTGGAGGGTTTTGAACGTCGCTGTGTATCTGCTCGGTTTGTGTAGTTACTGTCGTCTGTTGTTGGTTTGTGGAGGGTTTTGGTCGTCGCTGTGTATCTGCTCGGTTTGTGTAGTTTCGTCTGTTGTGTAGTTACTGTCGTCTGTTGTTGGTTTGTGGAGGGTTTTGATCGTCGCTGTGTATCTGCTCGGTTTGTGTAGTTACTGTCGTCTGTTGTTGGTTTGTGGAGGGTTTTGGTCGTCGCTGTGTATCTGCTCCGTTTGTGTAGTTACTGTCGTCTGTTGTTGGTTTGTGGAGGGTTTTGGTCGTCGCTGTGTATCTGCTCGGTTTGTGTAGTTTCGTCTGTTGTGTAGTTACTGTCGTCTGTTGTTGGTTTGTGGAGGGTTTTGGTCGTCGCTGTGTATCTGCTCCGTTTGTGTAGTTACTGTCGTCTGTTGTTGGTTTGTGGAGGGTTTTGGTCGTCACTGTGTATCTGCTCGGTTTGTGTAGATTCGTCTGTTGTGTAGTTACTGTCGTCTGTTGTTGGTTTGTGGAGGGTTTTGGTCGTCGCTGTGTATCTGCTCGGTTTGTGTAGTTTCGTCTGTTGTGTAGTTACTGTCGTCTGTTGTTGGTTTGTGGAGGGTTTTGGTCGTCGCTGTGTATCTCCTCGGTTTGTGTAGTTTCGTCTGTTGTGTAGTTACTGTCGTCTGTTGTTGGTTTGTGGAGGGTTTTGATCGTCGCTGTGTATCTGCTCGGTTTGTGTAGTTACTGTCGTCTGTTGTTGGTTTGTGGAGGGTTTTGATCGTCGCTGTGTATCTGCTCGGTTTGTGTAGTTTCGTCTGTTATGTAGTTACTGTCGTCTGTTGTTGGTTTGTGGAGGGTTTTGGTCGTCGCTGTGTATCTGCTCGGTTTGTGTAGTTTCGTCTGTTGTGTAGTTACTGTCTTCTGTTGTTGGTTTGTGGAGGGTTTTGGTCGTCGCTGTGTATCTGCTCCGTTTGTGTAGTTACTGTCGTCTGTTGTTGGTTTGTGGAGGGTTTTGGTCGTCGCTGTGTATCTGCTCGGTTTGTGTAGTTTCGTCTGTTGTGTAGTTACTGTCGTCTGTTGTTGGTTTGTGGAGGGTTTTGATCGTCGCTGTGTATCTGCTCGGTTTGTGTAGTTACTGTCGTCTGTTGTTGGTTTGTGGGGGGTTTTGGTCGTCGCTGTGTATCTGCTCGGTTTGTGTAGTTACTGTCGTCTGTTGTTGGTTTGTGGAGGGTTTTGGTCGTCGCTGTGTATCTGCTCGGTTTGTGTAATTTCGTCTGTTGTGTAGTTACTGTCGTCTGTTGTTGGTTTGTGGAGGGTTTTGATCGTCGCTGTGTATCTGCTCGGTTTGTGTAGTTACTGTCGTCTGTTGATGGTTTGTGGAGGGTTTTGAACGTCGCTGTGTATCTGCTCGGTTTGTGTAGTTACTGTCGTCTGTTGTTGGTTTGTGGAGGGTTTTGGTCGTCGCTGTGTATCTGCTCGGTTTGTGTAGTTTCGTCTGTTGTGTAGTTACTGTCGTCTGTTGTTGGTTTGTGGGGGGTTTTGATCGTCGCTGTGTATCTGCTCGGTTTGTGTAGTTACTGTCGTCTGTTGTTGGTTTGTGGAGGGTTTTGGTCGTCGCTGTGTATCTGCTCCGTTTGTGTAGTTACTGTCGTCTGTTGTTGGTTTGTGGAGGGTTTTCGTCGTCGCTGTGTATCTGCTCGGTTTGTGTAGTTTCGTCTGTTGTGTAGTTACTGTCGTCTGTTGTTGGTTTGTGGAGGGTTTTGGTCGTCGCTGTGTATCTGCTCCGTTTGTGTAGTTACTGTCGTCTGTTGTTGGTTTGTGGAGGGTTTTGGTCGTCGCTGTGTATCTGCTCGGTTTGTGTAGATTCGTCTGTTGTGTAGTTACTGTCGTCTGTTGTTGGTTTGTGGAGGGTTTTGGTCGTCGCTGTGTATCTGCTCGGTTTGTGTAGTTTCGTCTGTTGTGTAGTTACTGTCGTCTGTTGTTGGTTTGTGGAGGGTTTTGGTCGTCGCTGTGTATCTCCTCGGTTTGTGTAGTTTCGTCTGTTGTGTAGTTACTGTCGTCTGTTGTTGGTTTGTGGAGGGTTTTGATCGTCGCTGTGTATCTGCTCGGTTTGTGTAGTTACTGTCGTCTGTTGTTGGTTTGTGGAGGGTTTTGATCGTCGCTGTGTATCTGCTCGGTTTGTGTAGTTTCGTCTGTTATGTAGTTACTGTCGTCTGTTGTTGGTTTGTGGAGGGTTTTGGTCGTCGCTGTGTATCTGCTCGGTTTGTGTAGTTACTGTCGTCTGTTGTTGGTTTGTGGAGGGTTTTGGTCGTCGCTGTGTATCTGCTCGGTTTGTGTAGTTTCGTCTGTTGTGTAGTTACTGTCGTCTGTTGTTGGTTTGTGGAGGGTTTTGATCGTCGCTGTGTATCTGCTCGGTTTGTGTAGTTACTGTCGTCTGTTGTTGGTTTGTGGAGGGTTTTGGTCGTCGCTGTGTATCTGCTCCGTTTGTGTAGTTACTGTCGTCTGTTGTTGGTTTGTGGAGGGTTTTGGTCGTCGCTGTGTATCTGCTCGGTTTGTGTAGTTTCGTCTGTTGTGTAGTTACTGTCGTCTGTTGTTGGTTTGTGGAGGGTTTTGGTCGTCGCTGTGTATCTGCTCCGTTTGTGTAGTTACTGTCGTCTGTTGTTGGTTTGTGGAGGGTTTTGGTCGTCGCTGTGTATCTGCTCGGTTTGTGTAGATTCGTCTGTTGTGTAGTTACTGTCGTCTGTTGTTGGTTTGTGGAGGGTTTTGGTCGTCGCTGTGTATCTGCTCGGTTTGTGTAGTTTCGTCTGTTGTGTAGTTACTGTCGTCTGTTGTTGGTTTGTGGAGGGTTTTGGTCGTCGCTGTGTATCTGCTCGGTTTGTGTAGTTTCGTCTGTTGTGTAGTTACTGTCGTCTGTTGTTGGTTTGTGGAGGGTTTTGATCGTCGCTGTGTATCTGCTCGGTTTGTGTAGTTACTGTCGTCTGTTGTTGGTTTGTGGGGGGTTTTGGTCGTCGCTGTGTATCTGCTCGGTTTGTGTAGTTACTGTCGTCTGTTGTTGGTTTGTGGAGGGTTTTGGTCGTCGCTGTGTATCTGCTCCGTTTGTGTAGTTACTGTCGTCTGTTGTTGGTTTGTGGAGGGTTTTGGTCGTCGCTGTGTATCTGCTCGGTTTGTGTAGTTTCGTCTGTTGTGTAGTTACTGTCGTCTGTTGTTGGTTTGTGGAGGGTTTTGGTCGTCGCTGTGTATCTGCTCCGTTTGTGTAGTTACTGTCGTCTGTTGTTGGTTTGTGGAGGGTTTTGGTCGTCGCTGTGTATCTGCTCGGTTTGTGTAGTTTCGTCTGTTGTGTAGTTACTGTCGTCTGTTGTTGGTTTGTGGAGGGTTTTGATCGTCGCTGTGTATCTGCTCGGTTTGTGTAGTTACTGTCGTCTGTTGTTGGTTTGTGGGGGGTTTTGGTCGTCGCTGTGTATCTGCTCGGTTTGTGTAGTTACTGTCGTCTGTTGTTGGTTTGTGGAGGGTTTTGGTCGTCGCTGTGTATCTGCTCGGTTTGTGTAGTTTCGTCTGTTGTGTAGTTACTGTCGTCTGTTGTTGGTTTGTGGAGGGTTTTGATCGTCGCTGTGTATCTGCTCGGTTTGTTTAGTTACTGTCGTCTGTTGTTGGTTTGTGGAGGGTTTTGAACGTCGCTGTGTATCTGCTCGGTTTGTGTAGTTACTGTCGTCTGTTGTTGGTTTATGGAGTGTTTTGATCGTCGCTGTGTATCTACTCGGTTTGTGTAGTTTCGTCTGTTGTGTAGTTACTGTCGTCTGTTGTTGGTTTGTGGAGGGTTTTTGGTCGTCGCTGTGTATCTGCTCGGTTTGTGTAGTTACTGTCGTCTGTTGTTGGTTTGTGGAGGGTTTTGGTCGTCGCTGTGTATCTGCTCGGTTTGTGTAGTTTCGTCTGTTGTGTAGTTACTGTCGTCTGTTTTTGGTTTGTGGAGGGTTTTGATCGTCGCTGTGTATCTGCTCGGTTTGTGTAGTTTCGTCTGTTGTGTAGTTACTGTCGTCTGTTGTTGGTTTGTGGAGGGTTTTGATCGTCGCTGTGTATCTGCTCGGTTTGTGTAGTTTCGTCTGTTGTGTAGTTACTGTCGTCTGTTGTTGGTTTGTGGAGGGTTTTTGGTCGTCGCTGTGTATCTGCTCGGTTTGTGTAGTTACTGTCGTCTGTTGTTGGTTTGTGGAGGGTTTTGGTCGTCGCTGTGTATCTGCTCCGTTTGTGTAGTTACTGTCGTCTGTTGTTGGTTTGTGGAGGGTTTTGGTCGTCGCTGTGTATCTGCTCGGTTTGTGTAGTTTCGTCTGTTGTGTAGTTACTGTCGTCTGTTGTTGGTTTGTGGAGGGTTTTGGTCGTCGTTGTGTATCTGCTCCGTTTGTGTAGTTACTGTCGTCTGTTGTTGGTTTGTGGATGGTTTTGGTCGTCGCTGTGTATCTGCTCGGTTTGTGTAGATTCGTCTGTTGTGTAGTTACTGTCGTCTGTTGTTGGTTTGTGGAGGGTTTTGGTCGTCGCTGTGTATCTGCTCGGTTTGTGTAGTTTCGTCTGTTGTGTAGTTACTGTCGTCTGTTGTTGGTTTGTGGAGGGTTTTGGTCGTCGCTGTGTATCTGCTCGGTTTGTGTAGTTTCGTCTGTTGTGTAGTTACTGTCGTCTGTTGTTGGTTTGTGGAGGGTTTTGATCGTCGCTGTGTATCTGCTCGGTTTGTGTAGTTACTGTCGTCTGTTGTTGGTTTGTGGAGGGTTTTGGTCGTCGCTGTGTATCTGCTCGGTTTGTGTAGTTACTGTCGTCTGTTGTTGGTTTGTGGAGGGTTTTGGTCGTCGCTGTGTATCTGCTCCGTTTGTGTAGTTACTGTCGTCTGTTGTTGGTTTGTGGAGGGTTTTGGTCGTCGCTGTGTATCTGCTCGGTTTGTGTAGTTTCGTCTGTTGTGTAGTTACTGTCGTCTGTTGTTGGTTTGTGGAGGGTTTTGGTCGTCGCTGTGTATCTGCTCCGTTTGTGTAGTTACTGTCGTCTGTTGTTGGTTTGTGGAGGGTTTTGGTCGTCGCTGTGTATCTGCTCGGTTTGTGTAGTTTCGTCTGTTGTGTAGTTACTGTCGTCTGTTGTTGGTTTGTGGAGGGTTTTGATCGTCGCTGTGTATCTGCTCGGTTTGTGTAGTTACTGTCGTCTGTTGTTGGTTTGTGGGGGGGTTTTGGTCGTCGCTGTGTATCTGCTCGGTTTGTGTAGTTACTGTCGTCTGTTGTTGGTTTGTGGAGGGTTTTGGTCGTCGCTGTGTATCTGCTCGGTTTGTGTAGTTTCGTCTGTTGTGTAGTTACTGTCGTCTGTTGTTGGTTTGTGGAGGGTTTTGATCGTCGCTGTGTATCTGCTCGGTTTGTGTAGTTACTGTCGTCTGTTGTTGGTTTGTGGAGGGTTTTGAACGTCGCTGTGTATCTGCTCGGTTTGTGTAGTTACTGTCGTCTGTTGTTGGTTTGTGGAGGGTTTTGATCGTCGCTGTGTATCTGCTCGGTTTGTGTAGTTTCGTCTGTTGTGTAGTTACTGTCGTCTGTTGTTGGTTTGTGGAGGGTTTTTGGTCGTCGCTGTGTATCTGCTCGGTTTGTGTAGTTACTGTCGTCTGTTGTTGGTTTGTGGAGGGTTTTGGTCGTCGCTGTGTATCTGCTCGGTTTGTGTAGTTTCGTCTGTTGTGTAGTTACTGTCGTCTGTTGTTGGTTTGTGGAGGGTTTTGATCGTCGCTGTGTATCTGCTCGGTTTGTGTAGTTACTGTCGTCTGTTGTTGGTTTGTGGAGGGTTTTGGTCGTCGCTGTGTATCTGCTCCGTTTGTGTAGTTACTGTCGTCTGTTGTTGGTTTGTGGAGGGTTTTGGTCGTCGCTGTGTATCTGCTCGGTTTGTGTAGTTTCGTCTGTTGTGTAGTTACTGTCGTCTGTTGTTGGTTTGTGGAGGGTTTTGGTCGTCGCTGTGTATCTGCTCGGTTTGTGTAGTTACTGTCGTCTGTTGTTGGTTTGTGGGGGGTTTTGGTCGTCGCTGTGTATCTGCTCGGTTTGTGTAGTTACTGTCGTCTGTTGTTGGTTTGTGGAGGGTTTTGGTCGTCGCTGTGTATCTGCTCGGTTTGTGTAGTTTCGTCTGTTGTGTAGTTACTGTCGTCTGTTGTTGGTTTGTGGAGGGTTTTGATCGTCGCTGTGTATCTGCTCGGTTTGTTTAGTTACTGTCGTCTGTTGTTGGTTTGTGGAGGGTTTTGAACGTCGCTGTGTATCTGCTCGGTTTGTGTAGTTACTGTCGTCTGTTGTTGGTTTATGGAGTGTTTTGATCGTCGCTGTGTATCTACTCGGTTTGTGTAGTTTCGTCTGTTGTGTAGTTACTGTCGTCTGTTGTTGGTTTGTGGAGGGTTTTTGGTCGTCGCTGTGTATCTGCTCGGTTTGTGTAGTTACTGTCGTCTGTTGTTGGTTTGTGGAGGGTTTTGGTCGTCGCTGTGTATCTGCTCGGTTTGTGTAGTTTCGTCTGTTGTGTAGTTACTGTCGTCTGTTTTTGGTTTGTGGAGGGTTTTGATCGTCGCTGTGTATCTGCTCGGTTTGTGTAGTTTCGTCTGTTGTGTAGTTACTGTCGTCTGTTGTTGGTTTGTGGAGGGTTTTGATCGTCGCTGTGTATCTGCTCGGTTTGTGTAGTTTCGTCTGTTGTGTAGTTACTGTCGTCTGTTGTTGGTTTGTGGAGGGTTTTTGGTCGTCGCTGTGTATCTGCTCGGTTTGTGTAGTTACTGTCGTCTGTTGTT
The DNA here is from genome assembly GCA_963680875.1 of Bathymodiolus brooksi. NCBI lineage: Eukaryota > Metazoa > Mollusca > Bivalvia > Mytilida > Modiolidae > Bathymodiolus > Bathymodiolus brooksi. Next base: position 18,474,845 of record OY804586.1, read on the forward strand.
GGTTTGTGGAGGGTTTTGGTCGTCGCTGTGTATCTGCTCCGTTTGTGTAGTTACTGTCGTCTGTTGTTGGTTTGTGGAGGGTTTTGGTCGTCGCTGTGTATCTGCTCGGTTTGTGTAGTTTCGTCTGTTGTGTAGTTACTGTCGTCTGTTGTTGGTTTGTGGAGGGTTTTGGTCGTCGTTGTGTATCTGCTCCGTTTGTGTAGTTACTGTCGTCTGTTGTTGGTTTGTGGATGGTTTTGGTCGTCGCTGTGTATCTGCTCGGTTTGTGTAGATTCGTCTGTTGTGTAGTTACTGTCGTCTGTTGTTGGTTTGTGGAGGGTTTTGGTCGTCGCTGTGTATCTGCTCGGTTTGTGTAGTTTCGTCTGTTGTGTAGTTACTGTCGTCTGTTGTTGGTTTGTGGAGGGTTTTGGTCGTCGCTGTGTATCTGCTCGGTTTGTGTAGTTTCGTCTGTTGTTTAGTTACTGTCGTCTGTTGTTGGTTTGTGGAGGGTTTTGATCGTCGCTGTGTATCTGCTCGGTTTGTGTAGTTACTGTCGTCTGTTGTTGGTTTGTGGAGGGTTTTGGTCGTCGCTGTGTATCTGCTCGGTTTGTGTAGTTACTGTCGTCTGTTGTTGGTTTGTGGAGGGTTTTGGTCGTCGCTGTGTATCTGCTCCGTTTGTGTAGTTACTGTCGTCTGTTGTTGGTTTGTGGAGGGTTTTGGTCGTCGCTGTGTATCTGCTCGGTTTGTGTAGTTTCGTCTGTTGTGTAGTTACTGTCGTCTGTTGTTGGTTTGTGGAGGGTTTTGGTCGTCGCTGTGTATCTGCTCCGTTTGTGTAGTTACTGTCGTCTGTTGTTGGTTTGTGGAGGGTTTTGGTCGTCGCTGTGTATCTGCTCGGTTTGTGTAGTTTCGTCTGTTGTGTAGTTACTGTCGTCTGTTGTTGGTTTGTGGAGGGTTTTGATCGTCGCTGTGTATCTGCTCGGTTTGTGTAGTTACTGTCGTCTGTTGTTGGTTTGTGGGGGGGTTTTGGTCGTCGCTGTGTATCTGCTCGGTTTGTGTAGTTACTGTCGTCTGTTGTTGGTTTGTGGAGGGTTTTGGTCGTCGCTGTGTATCTGCTCGGTTTGTGTAGTTTCGTCTGTTGTGTAGTTACTGTCGTCTGTTGTTGGTTTGTGGAGGGTTTTGATCGTCGCTGTGTATCTGCTCGGTTTGTGTAGTTACTGTCGTCTGTTGTTGGTTTGTGGAGGGTTTTGAACGTCGCTGTGTATCTGCTCGGTTTGTGTAGTTACTGTCGTCTGTTGTTGGTTTGTGGAGGGTTTTGATCGTCGCTGTGTATCTGCTCGGTTTGTGTAGTTTCGTCTGTTGTGTAGTTACTGTCGTCTGTTGTTGGTTTGTGGAGGGTTTTTGGTCGTCGCTGTGTATCTGCTCGGTTTGTGTAGTTACTGTCGTCTGTTGTTGGTTTGTGGAGGGTTTTGGTCGTCGCTGTGTATCTGCTCGGTTTGTGTAGTTTCGTCTGTTGTGTAGTTACTGTCGTCTGTTGTTGGTTTGTGGAGGGTTTTGATCGTCGCTGTGTATCTGCTCGGTTTGTGTAGTTACTGTCGTCTGTTGTTGGTTTGTGGAGGGTTTTGGTCGTCGCTGTGTATCTGCTCCGTTTGTGTAGTTACTGTCGTCTGTTGTTGGTTTGTGGAGGGTTTTGGTCGTCGCTGTGTATCTGCTCGGTTTGTGTAGTTTCGTCTGTTGTGTAGTTACTGTCGTCTGTTGTTGGTTTGTGGAGGGTTTTGGTCGTCGCTGTGTATCTGCTCCGTTTGTGTAGTTACTGTCGTCTGTTGTTGGTTTGTGGAGGGTTTTGGTCGTCGCTGTGTATCTGCTCGGTTTGTGTAGATTCGTCTGTTGTGTAGTTACTGTCGTCTGTTGTTGGTTTGTGGAGGGTTTTGGTCGTCGCTGTGTATCTGCTCGGTTTGTGTAGTTTCGTCTGTTGTGTAGTTACTGTCGTCTGTTGTTGGTTTGTGGAGGGTTTTGGTCGTCGCTGTGTATCTGCTCGGTTTGTGTAGTTTCGTCTGTTGTGTAGTTACTGTCGTCTGTTGTTGGTTTGTGGAGGGTTGTGATCGTCGCTGTGTATCTGCTCGGTTTGTGTAGTTACTGTCGTCTGTTGTTGGTTTGTGGAGGGTTTTGAACGTCGCTGTGTATCTGCTCGGTTTGTGTAGTTACTGTCGTCTGTTGTTGGTTTGTGGAGGGTTTTGATCGTCGCTGTGTATCTGCTCGGTTTGTGTAGTTTCGTCTGTTGTGTAGTTACTGTCGTCTGTTGTTGGTTTGTGGAGGGTTTTTGGTGGTCGCTGTGTATCTGCTCGGTTTGTGTAGTTACTGTCGTCTGTTTTTGGTTTGTGGAGGGTTTTGGTCGTCGCTGTGTATCTGCTCGGTTTGTGTAGTTTCGTCTGTTGTGTAGTTACTGTCGTCTGTTGTTGGTTTGTGGAGGGTTTTGATCGTCGCTGTGTATCTGCTCGGTTTGTGTAGTTACTGTCGTCTGTTGTTGGTTTGTGGAGGGTTTTGGTCGTCGCTGTGTATCTGCTCCGTTTGTGTAGTTACTGTCGTCTGTTGTTGGTTTGTGGAGGGTTTTGGTCGTCGCTGTGTATCTGCTCGGTTTGTGTAGTTTCGTCTGTTGTGTAGTTACTGTCGTCTGTTGTTGGTTTGTGGAGGGTTTTAGTCGTCGCTGTGTATCTGCTCCGTTTGTGTAGTTACTGTCGTCTGTTGTTGGTTTGTGGAGGGTTTTGGTCGTCGCTGTGTATCTGCTCGGTTTGTGTAGATTCGTCTGTTGTGTAGTTACTGTCGTCTGTTGTTGGTTTGTGGAGGGTTTTGGTCGTCGCTGTGTATCTGCTCGGTTTGTGTAGTTTCGTCTGTTGTGTAGTTACTGTCGTCTGTTGTTGGTTTGTGGAGGGTTTTGGTCGTCGCTGTGTATCTGCTCGGTTTGTGTAGTTTCGTCTGTTGTGTAGTTACTGTCGTCTGTTGTTGGTTTGTGGAGGGTTTTGATCGTCGCTGTGTATCTGCTCGGTTTGTGTAGTTACTGTCGTCTGTTGTTGGTTTGTGGGGGGTTTTGGTCGTCGCTGTGTATCTGCTCGGTTTGTGTAGTTACTGTCGTCTGTTGTTGGTTTGTGGAGGGTTTTGGTCGTCGCTGTGTATCTGCTCGGTTTGTGTAGTTTCGTCTGTTGTGTAGTTACTGTCGTCTGTTGGTTTGTGGAGGGTTTTGGTCGTCGCTGTGTATCTGCTCCGTTTGTGTAGTTACTGTCGTCTGTTGTTGGTTTGTGGAGGGTTTTGGTCGTCGCTGTGTATCTGCTCGGTTTGTGTAGTTTCGTCTGTTGTGTAGTTACTGTCGTCTTTTGTTGGTTTGTGGAGGGTTTTGGTCGTCGCTGTGTATCTGCTCGGTTTGTGTAGTTACTGTCGTCTGTTGTTGGTTTGTGGAGGGTTTTGGTCGTCGCTGTGTATCTGCTCGGTTTGTGTAGTTTCGTCTGTTGTGTAGTTACTGTCGTCTGTTGTTGGTTTGTGGAGGGTTTTGGTCGTCGCTGTGTATCTGCTCCGTTTTTGTAGTTACTGTCGTCTGTTGTTGGTTTGTGGAGGGTTTTGGTCGTCGCTGTGTATCTGCTCGGTTTGTGTAGTTTCGTCTGTTGTGTAGTTACTGTCGTCTGTTGTTAGTTTGTGGAGGGTTTTGGTCGTCGCTGTGTATCTGCTCCGTTTGTGTAGTTACTGTCGTCTGTTGTTGGTTTGTGGAGGGTTTTGGTCGTCGCTGTGTATCTGCTCGGTTTGTGTAGTTTCGTCTGTTGTGTAGTTACTGTCGTCTGTTGTTGGTTTGTGGAGGGTTTTGGTCGTCGCTGTGTATCTGCTCCGTTTGTGTAGTTACTGTCGTCTGTTGTTGGTTTGTGGAGGGTTTTGGTCGTCGCTGTGTATCTGCTCGGTTTGTGTAGTTTCGTCTGTTGTGTAGTTACTGTCGTCTGTTGTTGGTTTGTGGAGGGTTTTGATCGTCGCTGTGTATCTGCTCGGTTTGTGTAGTTACTGTCGTCTGTTGTTGGTTTGTGGGGGGTTTTGGTCGTCGCTGTGTATCTGCTCGGTTTGTGTAGTTACTGTCGTCTGTTGTTGGTTTGTGGAGGGTTTTGGTCGTCGCTGTGTATCTGCTCGGTTTGTGTAGTTTCGTCTGTTGTGTAGTTACTGTCGTCTGTTGTTGGTTTGTGGAGGGTTTTGATCGTCGCTGTGTATCTGCTCGGTTTGTGTAGTTACTGTCGTCTGTTGTTGGTTTGTGGAGGGTTTTGAACGTCGCTGTGTATCTGCTCGGTTTGTGTAGTTACTGTCGTCTGTTGTTGGTTTGTGGAGGGTTTTGATCGTCGCTGTGTATCTGCTCGGTTTGTGTAGTTTCGTCTGTTGTGTAGTTACTGTCGTCTGTTGTTGGTTTGTGGAGGGTTTTTGGTCGTCGCTGTGTATCTGCTCCGTTTGTGTAGTTACTGTCGTCTGTTGTTGGTTTGTGGAGGGTTTTGGTCGTCGCTGTGTATCTGCTCGGTTTGTGTAGTTTCGTCTGTTGTGTAGTTACTGTCGTCTGTTGTTGGTTTGTGGAGGGTTTTGATCGTCGCTGTGTATCTGCTCGGTTTGTGTAGTTACTGTCGTCTGTTGTTGGTTTGTGGAGGGTTTTGGTCGTCGCTGTGTATCTGCTCCGTTTGTGTAGTTACTGTCGTCTGTTGTTGGTTTGTGGAGGGTTTTGGTCGTCGCTGTGTATCTGCTCGGTTTGTGTAGTTTCGTCTGTTGTGTAGTTACTGTCGTCTGTTGTTGGTTTGTGGAGGGTTTTGGTCGTCGCTGTGTATCTGCTCCGTTTGTGTAGTTACTGTCGTCTGTTGTTGGTTTGTGGAGGGTTTTGGTCGTCGCTGTGTATCTGCTCGGTTTGTGTAGATTCGTCTGTTGTGTAGTTACTGTCGTCTGTTGTTGGTTTGTGGAGGGTTTTGGTCGTCGCTGTGTATCTGCTCGGTTTGTGTAGTTTCATCTGTTGTGTAGTTACTGTCGTCTGTTGTTGGTTTGTGGAGGGTTTTGGTCGTCGCTGTGTATCTGCTCGGTTTGTGTAGTTTCGTCTGTTGTGTAGTTACTGTCGTCTGTTGTTGGTTTGTGGAGGGTTTTGATCGTCGCTGTGTATCTGCTCGGTTTGTGTAGTTACTGTCGTCTGTTGTTGGTTTGTGGAGGGTTTTGGTCGTCGCTGTGTATCTGCTCGGTTTGTGTAGTTACTGTCGTCTGTTGTTGGTTTGTGGAGGGTTTTGATCGTCGCTGTGTATCTGCTCGGTTTGTGTAGTTTCGTCTGTTGTGTAGTTACTGTCGTCTGTTGTTGGTTTGTGGAGGGTTTTTGGTCGTCGCTGTGTATCTGCTCGGTTTGTGTAGTTACTGTCGTCTGTTGTTGGTTTGTGGGGGGTTTTGGTCGTCGCTGTGTATCTGCTCGGTTTGTGTAGTTTCGTCTGTTGTGTAGTTACTGTCGTCTGTTGTTGGTTTGTGGAGGGTTTTGATCGTCGCTGTGTATCTGCTCGGTTTGTGTAGTTACTGTCGTCTGTTGTTGGTTTGTGGAGGGTTTTGGTCGTCGCTGTGTATCTGCTCCGTTTGTGTAGTTACTGTCGTCTGTTGTTGGTTTGTGGAGGGTTTTGGTCGTCGCTGTGTATCTGCTCGGTTTGTGTAGTTTCGTCTGTTGTGTAGTTACTGTCGTCGGTTTGTGGAGGGTTTTGGTCGTCGCTGTGTATCTGCTCGGTTTGTGTAGTTACTGTCGTCTGTTGTTGGTTTGTGGAGGGTTTTGGTCGTCGCTGTGTATCTGCTCGGTTTGTGTAGATTCGTCTGTTGTGTAGTTACTGTCGTCTGTTGTTGGTTTGTGGAGGGTTTTGGTCGTCGCTGTGTATCTGCTCGGTTTGTGTAGTTTCGTCTGTTGTGTAGTTACTGTCGTCTGTTGTTGGTTTGTGGAGGGTTTTGGTCGTCGCTGTGTATCTGCTCGGTTTGTGTAGTTTCGTCTGTTGTGTAGTTACTGTCGTCTGTTGTTGGTTTGTGGAGGGTTTTGATCGTCGCTGTGTATCTGCTCGGTTTGTGTAGTTACTGTCGTCTGTTGTTGGTTTGTGGGGGGTTTTGGTCGTCGCTGTGTATCTGCTCGGTTTGTGTAGTTACTGTCGTCTGTTGTTGGTTTGTGGAGGGTTTTGGTCGTCGCTGTGTATCTGCTCCGTTTGTGTAGTTACTGTCGTCTGTTGTTGGTTTGTGGAGGGTTTTGGTCGTCGCTGTGTATCTGCTCGGTTTGTGTAGTTTCGTCTGTTGTGTAGTTACTGTCGTCTGTTGTTGGTTTGTGGAGGGTTTTGGTCGTCGCTGTGTATCTGCTCCGTTTGTGTAGTTACTGTCGTCTGTTGTTGGTTTGTGGAGGGTTTTGGTCGTCGCTGTGTATCTGCTCGGTATGTGTAGTTTCGTCTGTTGTGTAGTTACTGTCGTCTGTTGTTGGTTTGTGGAGGGTTTTGGTCGTCGCTGTGTATCTGCTCGGTTTGTGTAGTTACTGTCGTCTGTTGTTGGTTTGTGGAGGGTTTTGGTCGTCGCTGTGTATCTGCTCGGTTTGTGTAGTTTCGTCTGTTGTGTAGTTACTGTCGTCTGTTGTTGGTTTGTGGAGGGTTTTGGTCGTCGCTGTGTATCTGGTCCGTTTGTGTAGTTACTGTCGTCTGTTGTTGGTTTGTGGAGGGTTTTGGTCGTCGCTGTGTATCTGCTCGGTTTGTGTAGTTTCGTCTGTTGTGTAGTTACTGTCGTCTGTTGTTGGTTTGTGGAGGGTTTTGGTCGTCGCTGTGTATCTGCTCGGTTTGTGTAGTTACTGTCGTCTGTTGTTGGTTTGTGGAGGGCTTGGTCGTCGCTGTGTAGCTGCTCGGTTTGTGTAGTTTCGTCTGTTGTGTAGTTACTGTCGTCTGTTGTTGGTTTGTGGAGGGTTTTGGTCGTCGCTGTGTATCTGCTCCGTTTGTGTAGTTACTGTCGTCTGTTGTTGGTTTGTGGAGGGTTTTGGTCGTCGCTGTGTATCTGCTCGGTTTGTGTAGTTTCGTCTGTTGTGTAGTTACTGTCGTCTGTTGTTGGTTTGTGGAGGGTTTTGGTCGTCGCTGTGTATCTGCTCGGTTTGTGTAGTTTCGTCTGTTATGTAGTTACTGTCGTCTGTTGTTGGTTTGTGGAGGGCTTGGTCGTCGCTGTGTAGCTGCTCGGTTTGTGTAGTTTCGTCTGTTATGTAGTTACTGTCGTCTGTCTGTGTTTGAGCACATATTTTACTGTCACCAACGGTACGTTCCTTTTCGCCTTCCACTGGTTGATGCGTTGAGTATTTCTTTTCCTGGTGGAAGGAGAGAGGTGTTTCTTTTTCTGGGCCTGGCTGGTAACTTGTCCTGTTTTTTTTCAACGGGTTTCTCAGCCTTGATCCACATTAACTTGACTGATATAGCGCTGGAATTAACCTGTAGGTCCCAAGTTAAATTGTTTCCATTTATTCCTGCGTGCTTCAAAAGTCCAACCAATTCAACAGGTAAGTCCATTGTTGAGTTGAGTTGTTTGCTGATTACTGTTCACTGTAGAGATGTATCCGCTAGTCAAGTCTAGATTCGAATGACTAGTATTCACCCGTGACACGTCAAATACTTAATTAGATCACAACAAGCTGACATTCATTATATACATTGGTCTCGTTGATCTATAATTGACGTGATTGACTGACAACTGTTCATGTTATTTACAGTTACAAATGAGATTTTAATTAAGAGTGAAAATTTTAACTTGCTATTTTTATTATTTTATTACTTATGATTAGGATTCTTTCTTCCCCGGCGATACATTAATTTCAACTACATTGATTTGTATATTATTGTTGTACATACGTTTTTTAAACATGTATGATTTAAAAGATAACTAAGATTAAATCATCTAATTAATTTAAATATAACATGTAAATAATACATTTCTTATAACAGATCATGTCACTTTATAGCAATATTCATTAACAGTGGTAAATTTGATATCCGATTTGCCATAAAAGAAAATTTATTGCATTTTTATAATAAATGAAATGTTTTTATAAATCAATATTTAGTTTTTGACCGGGTTATGTCACTTTCATGCAATAAACTCTCAAAGTTCAACAAATTACTTCCGATTTATCACACCAGATGTCTTTCCGGCCACGAATTTTACATATATCATTTTATAGGCAAATTAATTGTCTTTAAACATAAAAAAATACATTATGACCGGGTACATTCACTTACATGCAATACACGTTCAAAGAGGTAAATCTGAGATCTGATTTGAAACACAGGCGCTTGGGGCATGGATTTCGTTTCCTCCTCCCCCCTTTTTTCAAAATTTTCATATAAATCATTCCTTTTTCAAAAATTTCATAATCATTCGTTTTTTCTTCTTTTGACAATATCAGTAGACGTCATACATCAAGAATAATACGTGTATTCTGTGTCCACAGTTTTTCGACTGATACTATCAACATTTAGTTTTTTACCGGGTCATTTCACTTTCATGCAATACACGTTCAAAGTTGAAAAATTTCCTTCCGATTTGGTACACCAGCTGTCTTTCCGGCCACAGATTTTAACATTTTTTTAAAAATTATATATATAAAAGTTATATCATCTTGTTTATAAATAAATTGCCTTTGAAAATCAATAAAAACAATTTCACCAGGAACCTACAATTCCAAGCAATACACATTCAAAGTCGTAAATTTGATATCAGATAAGTCACACCAGTCTTTTCCGGCCACAGTTTTGGGCTTTTCTTTTGAAATAATTAAAATAAACTTCACACCATTTTAATTATGAATGAAATGTCTTTTGAAATCAATAAAAAGTTTTTGACCGGGTCCCCTCAATTTCATGCAATACACATTCAAAGTTGAAAAAATGACTTCCGATTTAGCACAAAAGATATCTCTACAGCCACGGTTTTTGCCATTTTTATTGAAATTATATTTATAAAAATTATATCATCTTGTTCATAAATAAATTGATTCACTAAAATGTCTTTGGAAATCAATAAAGAGTTTTTGACCGTCAAAAGAACTGTTGTCGGGCTATTGGCTTGTAGTGTAAACATGTCTGGCTCTAAACCCAAACTTAAAGTTAGAACTTTGGATGAAATATTTAAAAAAATAAGCTCCACACATTAACAGATCAGACAACTAATTCAATCTTTGATTCTTTTCGTACAGATATTGGCGACAGACGAGCGTTTCTTGATGAAGCTGCTAGGTAGAAAACACGCTGGAATATGGTTGATGTGCAAAACAGTGACAAGATCTTCGACGCTTAGATTTCTTTTTCTGTGGATGTGTAACAACGATAAATTTCATAATCTCTCATCACCCATTGTAGCTCTAAGACAGTTTTTTTTTACGCGGCGCATCGCACTGAATGAACGCTCAATATACGCCTAAGACACTGGCATTGTTATCAATACTGTAAAAATTGCATAAATATTAGGATACAAGTCTTGGTTTGTGACGTTGAGTGTCTCCAGTAATGTTTGTGGTTTTTGAACATCAACCATGAGAAAAAACAGACGTCTGGACTTTATCTAACTATCAGTCCGTGTTGCTGAACATGATGACTGCATGCGCTTACATGAACTCTGAAACTTTATTCTTTGAATTTTTCCGGGAATGTTTCTTTCATATATTTTGCATTTATGATAATCTTCGCTATAGATTCAATGCTTTGTGATGCTGAATTTTTGTAACTGTTAATAGAAACATTCAGTCAAAAGTTCTCATATTGGGCAAAAATATATTAACAACTTCGATTTGTGTATTGTTTCCATGATAAAATAAGAATATATTTCATGTCTTTTATTGTTCAGATTTCGCCATTTGTACATCTATTTACGCTTAAAATCGTTTCCCGTTGGGGGGCTTCGCCCCCTGGACCTGATGGGGGACTTAAGCGGCCCCATACCCCTCGGTAGCCGCAAGTTGTGCCTATATTTCATTGTATACCTACATGTGTAGCTACGCCCCTGCGCATTCAGAAGAGTATGTATTTTTCATTTTCCGGGTTTTCATTTTCCGGCTTTAGACCCTCCCGAATTTTCGTCTCCTGTCAAACATTCAAATACCCACGATTTTCTATCCGGAAAATTCACTTTATCACAATTATTTCTTGAAATGTAACATTGGTCATTACTGTGGTGTGGAACAATAAATTTCAGAATCCTTGCGTATGAATAATGACGAAAATATATTGAATACTGCTACAGTAGATGAACCAGACATTCCACAAAATATAAAAATAAAACCACTCATTTACTTTTCCGACTTTGGTGCGGAGTTTATTTTTTTGTCGGTGTCATGCAGGTTCTTGTTTTTTTCTTTATATTCTAAATCTGTAAGTGTAAGCAAGGATTAATATAGTAAGATCCTTGCTGTAAGGTTGAAATTGAGATGTAATATTTTATGGTTTGTTGGAAAAATATGTCTGATTAAGCTCTTGTTTCTAGCTGTTGACAAGGTTACAGGTACACGGTCATGTCTAGCTGCGGAACCGTAGCCCTTTATGGTCCTTTTTATTTTTATTTTTTTTGCAGACCATAGGGCTACGGTTTTCACTCTATCAAAAACTTTCGAAACTGCGCAAAAAAAATCTTGCGCCGCTTTTTTGCCAATTTTTGTCATGAAATCGGGTGCGAGAACGACCAAACATATATATTTCGTTTCGTTAGATATTTATCTACATTCTTCTATACTTACTTACCTATTAATATTCATTTCCAGTTCATTATCATAACAAATATCTCATTTGTGACAAATCCCGCCTACTTCGTCCGCCATCTTGCTTCTCCGGTAGTCTCGTTCTAATATAACCCTATTTATTTATAAACCGCAAACACGTGTTTGGTTTGTTTATGTTTTACCGAAGATGTTTTCGGCGGTTTTATATAAGGAGAAAAGAGAGTTTGGATCTTCTTGGCATATATTTTTCAATAAATAATCTGAATAAATAAATGTTTTTTTTAAATTTCTTTTTCTGAAAGTGACTTTCATTGAACATTTTTGAAAATGATTATTGACATCTTCCACCCCCCTATTTTGGGCCAAGTTAATATAGGGTTATATTTGGAAAAATCACGTGACCTCAGAACGAGACTACCGGAGAAGCAAGATGGCGGACGAAGTAGGCGGGATTTGTCACAAATGAGATATTTGTTATGATAATGAATTGGAAATGAATATCAATAAGTAAGTCATTATAGAAGAATGTAGATAAATATCTAACGAAACGAAATATATATGTTTGATCGTTCTCGCACCCGATTTCATGACAAAAATTGGCAAAAAAGCGGCGCAAGATTTTTTTGGCGCAGTTTCGAAAGTTTTTGATAGAGTGAAAACCGTAGCCCTATGGCGAGCATCGCATCTACGCATAGACATGTACATGTATTTTACTAGTCCACGTTTTTTTCTTATTTTATTTTTTATTTTTGAAACTTCAAGTATCCTTTTCATCCGGGGGTCGTGCACAGGCCCTCTGGGTCGTGTTGCTCGTATGTGTTTATGTACATGCTTTGTAAAATAAATGATGAAAGTTCATAACGTTAAATTTTGACATGATTATTTGTAAAAATGTGGTTCAAAGTCCACAGAAATGTCAATGATATAAGAAAACAAATAATAGCTTTCATAAAGAAACATACAATCATCCTTTTCACGCACAAATCAATTCATAACTCCGACAGAAAAGGCATAACATATCGAATGTCTTACCCCCGCTGATCCACTTCTCTTGTTGTAAACAAACAATTTTGATCGGACCAATCGGCAGTTGATCAAAATGAAACAAGTAAGAGAAACCAGCTACCTCACAATCCTACGACCAACACTGGAATACCCAGCAATGGTTTGTGATCCCACCACCTAAACCCTGATACAGACATTAGAAAATGTACAAAGAAGAGCTGCCCGCTTGTCATAAATGATTACACCAGCAGAACACAAGGATGCGTGACAAACATGTTAACATCACTTGAGTGGCAGACTTTAGAACAACGGAGGAGGATAAGCAGACTCGTTATGATGTATAAGATCCAGCATCAACTCTTGGACATCGACCGAGACTTATACCTCATACCTGGTGACAGCAGAACCAGAGGTCAACATAGGTTCTTCCAGGAGAGGTCCAATTATGACACTCTCAGAAACTCCTTCCAAAGAACAGCACGGGAATGGAACCACCTACCAGACACCACAGTTGGGGCCAGCTCCATAGAGGAGTTCAGGGTTAACCTCCAACAACAGGTTAGCCACGCCAACCAGTGTAAATAGTTTTAACTGTGTCATAGTGAAGTGTTTAGTTGTACATAGTCTTGGGGACAGCAGCTGTGTGTGCCTGGCATGCCTAGTCCCGCAGAACTTAAAACAGTCGGCGACGACTCATGTTCTACACTGGAAGAAGAAGAAGATACAATGCGGTTGTACGTGTGTGTATGATTTATTGATTGCGTTTTCAAAATTTCTTACAGAAAGACATGTACAAATGTACAAGTATTAGACAACAGTCTGAGTCAGTGGGTCTTTCATGTCCGAACCTCAATCTGTTCATCCTACATATATTTAAGAGCATGATTTAATGTAGCTGCGGAACCATAGCTCTTTAGGTCCTTGTGAAATTTTCTGATTGGGCGGACCCCGAAAAAAACAAAAAGGACCTAAATATCTACGGTTCTGCAGCTAGGGGTTAAATCTCATTAATATAATGCCTACCCATATTTGAATAACAATAAAGTATGGCCGGCATGAATTATTTCGATTCTAATAGAACAAATACAGCAATTTTAAAATTCGAGGCGGTCAAGGTGATCAATCTTCTACGGAATTTTAAAAATGGTAAAATTGGGAATTAAGAGATGGATAGCGAAATTGTGGTTGAAACTGTGCCTTAAAATACCGAAAAGAAATTTATAGACAAGGTTCAATATAAATTTTATTACAAATAAACAACTTTAAATGATTAACAACGAAATTACCAGTTGAACGCAGATAAACATGGAGACAGTGACGAAAGGTAAACAAAGCCGTGTTTATAAGAGTTTAATTATGATAAGACTTGATTAGGATTTATTTAATTTTAACTTCATTTATTTCAACAATTTTTAGATAAACAATAATAGAAAATCGCTAACCATGAAGAATTTTCTGAAAATAGTCTGCTTTTTCTTAGCGCAGCGCGCATGTGTGGCCTATATTTGATTATTATTCAAATATGCCTTTATTTGTATACTGAATACGGGACGTCATATTAGAATTTGATATTCAAAATCTACGATTAGTTATACTATATGTATTATTAGGAATATCAGTAATTATGGTGGCACATGCCAGATTTTAGGGGCATTTGGGAGCCCCTGCTAATATATTTCAAACTTTGAAGTCATGTTATGTCCGAAATATGTTCTTTTTTGGTAAAAAAAAAAAATGAAAAGGCTGCTGGTAATCGCTCTTATAATTTTTGTCCATGTTCTACTCGTTTACTGCCTATATAATATAAGTTAACTTAAACCGTTTGTAGTACTAACTCCATAAATGGCCATATATTGTCGATGTGTAGGCCTAAAGCTGCAAACTAGGCGTATCGCAGAAAAATGCAATGTTTTTTGCACGGAAGGGCGCTTGATAGGTAGATTTAGAATTAAAGAGAAAATCATAGATATGCTGTTAAGATAGCAATTACCTTTAACGCTTTCACTGATTTAAAGCAGTTTTCTTTTATATTTTTTTTTCGCTCTTTTCGTCATTGTGTCTTGTAAAGCTAGATCATAGCAAACGATATTTTTGCATCACACAAACGACAAGACTTTGAATATTTTTTTCTGTCTCATGTGTACAAAAATGTATTTAAACGGGTTGCATGGCAACTGAATCAATATTGTTTTAAAAAAAATCATCTTAAATATATTCCTTTTTTTTCTTTGTTTTGAAACCATGAGCGACATGATCAGCTTTAGGGGAGAAACAAGAAGGTCTAACGATTGTCCATTTTTTAAATAAATTAATCGTTTCATGTAAAGAAGCTGTACGGTTTCCTTTCTATTTTTTTTTGGGGGGGGGGGGGTATTTTTAAACTGCATAGTTATTTTTTATTCAAATTAAAAGGCTGTTTCCTGTACTTCACTCTGTAATGATCATTTATCTAACCTTAAGTATGTATTCTATAGAAATACATCTATTTTGCTAATAGATACATGCTATGTGATACAAGATTCCGTACTTTAGTCGGAACGAACTTTCGTGACGTCATAGGTTTGGAATGCGAGAAAACCCCGTGACGTCTTTGTAAACATTGAGGAATCTCCGTCAGGAAAATCGCAACGTACTCAAGATTTATCTTACTAATTTTAAATATTAAAGACATTCTTTTCACATTGCTGGGAACTGCACCGTTCAATACATAAACAATTATTCGGCAACCAACTGTAAATCACCACCAACTTGAGAAACGCAGCGCAATGATTGTTTACTCTGACAGTGACAGCGATCACCAATGAATGACGTGACGTAACAATACTTGTGTCGTAAACTATAGAAATCGTGCGACGACAGCTTTTCTAAGGGCGAAACAAGAAGGTCTAGCGATTGTCAATTTTTTAAATAAATTAATCGTTTCATGTAAAGAAGCTGTACGGATTCCTATTTTTTTGGGGTTATTTTTAAACTGGATAGTTATTTTTTTATTCTAATTAATAGGCTATTTCCGGTGATTCACTCCGATTGTACATTCTATGCTGAAACTTAAAAACCACTTCCGGTTGGTATTGTTCGTATATATTCATCTCCTTACACACATGTTGCTGTTTAGCTCGCATCTTGCGATGCTCGCTATAACTTGTGTACATGAATATTATTAATATTGAAATCATGTAAATAAATCTAATCATTGTATCTAAATTTGTACTGATTATACAGCTCCTCTGTGGGCGTCGTGATTGACAAGGTGGTTAGTAAAAGTGGTAACCCGGGTCCGGTTCCAAAAACCCGGGCCCAAATTCGTATTTTCTTTATTACATCTTTATTAAGGCATTAATTTTAATAAAATTTGAACATAATGCATAAAAATTATGTATTTTATCACATTTTTTAAACAAATATAAAAAAAAAATAGTTTTTATACGAAATATCGGCAATATAAGTTTTCGAAGTTAGTAAAAGTTGTAACCGGGCCAAGGCAAAATTTTCAATTAATCGTTGATTACACCTTTATTTCTCGTTAACACTTCGAAATATTCAGAACGAACATTTTTCAGTATTAAAGAAATGTAAAAAATGTTTTAAATTCAATGGTAATGTTCTCTTTTGTCATTATGGGAGCATTTTAGATTCTGATAAAGGTTGTAACCCGGGGCGGAACACAGGGGCTAGGTGCGTCCGGAAAAAAAAAATACTATATAATACTACATTAGGCCTACTTATAATACTGAAACAGATTGTTCAGCCAATCAAAAAGCCCGTTAGAACTCTCTCAATTTTCACGTCTATGGCGTTTGTCAAGGATGCAAATGGGATTTCTTTCAAAAACAGACTTAAAGGACATATAAATTGGCGTAAGGTAAGAAATTTTATCACAATTTGAATGGATGAAAATATTTAGCTAGTCAAAATGACTCGTTTACGCATGGGAAAGTCTGTACACAGATGGGAAGTGGTCATCCCAGCGTCTGTACGACTTCGGATTTTCACGCCGTTTTGTTTTGGTTCGTGTATGATACCTCAGCAGTTCGGAGGCCTACACTAACAATTGGGGTCTCTTTGGAAAGGAAAATTACTTGACTTTCGACTGGTGGAAACATTTTTTGAAAATATTAAGGCGTTCCGAAGTTACGATCAATTTAACACGACGACTTCAAAAAATGGAAGCAAGTGAGTTCGCCCCCTTGTAGTATTATATAGTTGTTGTTTTTTGGGTTTTTTTCGGACGCACCTAGCCCCTGTGGGGCGGAAGTGATAAATTGTTTTGAATCAGTTTACAAAATGTACTGTATCATACGTCTTAATTCTTGCAAAATTACTTGTAAAAATATAATATTTCAAGACAATGTGAATTTTGACACTTACACTATGCGTGATCATTTGATTAAGTGTAAACTGATTCAAAACAATTTATCACTTCCGGTCCGGGTTACAACTTTTATCAGAATCTAAAATGCTCCCATAATGACAAAAGAGAACATTACCATTGAATTTAAAACATTTTTTACATTTCTTTTATACTGAAAAATGTTCGTTCTGAATATTGTGAAGTTTTAACGAGAAATAAAGGTGTAATCAACGATTAATTGAAAAATTTGCCTTGGCCCGGGTTACAACTTTTACTAACTTCGAAAACTTATATTGCCGATATTTCGTATAAAAACTAAAAAAAAAATTATATTTGTTTAAAAAATGTGATAAAATACATAATTTTTATGCATTATGTTCAAATTTTATTAAAATTAATACCTTAATAAAGATGTAATAAAGAAAATACGAATTTGGGCCTGGGTTTTTGGAACCGGACCCGGGCCCGGGTTACCACTTTTACTAGACAATAAACTATTTGTTGTACCAATCAATCAATGTTTGTTTCATCAGTGCAAGTCGATTCCAGAATGTTTTGCATGTTTGGGGCACAGGGGCTCACAGTTATATTTTCACATCACCAGCTGGTATGTGTTAAAAAGAAGACGGGAGGACACTTTTTTGGAGCCAAAAGTGAAAGTAGAGTTTCAGCACTTTTTTTCGGTGCACCCTTTTTTTCACTTCGAAAATGGTTTAGTCTTTGGTCTTCCCATAAAATTAATGCAAATATCAATGTTTTTTTGCTGATTGACTGGTTTACACTGGAATAACACTCGTTTTTAAATTCCAAGTGGTCCGGACAACTTCTTATCATACTCAATTCCGGTTTCTACGAACTCAATATTAAGGTGAGTTTTCATTGTCCTCGCTTCTTCTTTTTAAAATTACAAAAAAGGGTGCACTCGACTCGCAGCCACAAGTGATAAAGTTTACCAGTTGCTTGCCCATGGTCGGTGGTTCTCTCTGGGTACTCTGGCTTCTTCCACCACTAAAACTGGTCGCCATGATATGTAGCTGAAATATTGGTGAAAGTGGCGTTAAGACACCAACAATCAAAATCAAATCAAAATCTTTTTAACACATACCTGGTGATGTGAAAATATAACTGTGAGCCCCTGTGGTTTGGGGTAACGTTAAAACTAAGAGTTCTTGATAACATTTAATCACATATATTTATGGATAGTCGACAAAGCCCTGTGCATTTATCACATGCCAACAACACAACTGAAGTGCACACATTCATATAGATAACACCTGCTAAATGTCTTATGAATTCTAATTAAGTCCACTCTCCAGCAGAGTTCACTGCATTGGTGACTGCTTACATGAATTATTGAATATCTAATGCAACTTCTTTTGAAATTAGGAGGTACATTTTTTTTTATCAATTATCATTTTAGGTGGGTAAAAATAGCTGGTACCACCTCTTTAATGAAAGGCCTGAACTATATTTATTGTTTGTAAGATATATATTGTAGATATTACAGGACCACAATGTAAATTAGTTTTATGCTAATTGTGTTGTCATGTATAAATAATTATTATTATTGATATTAAAACAAATGTGGATGTTCATTCTATCCTACAATGCATATATACGTGTGCTGCCGATGATGTGCAGATAGTATTGTGAGAAAGACTTGCAATATTAATTTATATAGATATTTGTATTACAGTTTGAGTTATAACAGTAGAATATATTACCATGGAAACAGATGTTGATGACATAGAAGATGAAGAGAAATTGTGGAAAATCACAGAAAATTTGGTAAGAATTTATTTTTTAATTTTCTGTCAGATGATCATGAGACTTAAGAATAGGTGTTGATAAGAATTGTATTTTAAGTGCTAGTCATCTTCATGTTGTTGACATCCTCAGTGGTGTAATTATGAAAAGAAAGTTTAAATACTGATGGTCAACAAAACAAGCAACTGCCTCTCACCTCTGTCCATTGAACACAGGGATGATTTTTTTTCAGTTATTTAACTGATTTCAGCTACTAAATATTTTCCTCTGAACATTTTTAATTCCGAAAGCTGCAGGACATGGTATGAACAGGACAAAAATGGAGGGTTTGAAAGGAGGTGTAGATGGTTTCAGTTACTTTAATTAATTTTCAGTTATTTCATTTTCTAATCAGAATATTAATCATCCCTGAACACAAAAAAACACAGAATAATTTTGTGGACACATTTAGTCTTTTCAGTCAACTGTGTACATATTTTGACATGAGGTGAAATGTATGGCTTGTACTGATTGGCTGAAAATTAAATCCTAATATATATATATACTGTAAGTAATACAGCTGACAAAATCCAGCAGGTGGCAGTGCACAGGAATTATGAAAATTACTGCTATTTAAACTAAGGGTGGAGAGGAGGAGAGGCAGATTGTAACCCTTGGCCGGTGAAGAAGCTTGGACATATTATCTTGATAACAAAGCTACCATTCTTTACTCTTACTCCTAATTGCTGTGTGATTACCGGTGAAGCAGCAACTTATACCACTTTTATAGACTTTGGTTTGACCCGACAGGGGATCCAACTCACGATCAACCACACACTAACCATTACACCACAAAGATGGTTTGTAAGATGAAGTACACCAATCAAAGCTCCAGATAAGCTGCGTATTTGCGTTTTTTACGCTATGAAAACGAGTAAAAACGCATGTATTATCAGATCAGAGTGTACATTTACGCATACATATTGTTGTGTAAGCAAACTTTCCAAATTCGGAGCGTACTTGTACGCTGTTGACGGTAATACATCGTGTACATAAACAATACATTTTTTAGGATAAATCATCCAATCGCGGTCAATATTACAAATAAATGCGGTTTAGTTAAGAACTAAAACGAAAGTGAATTTGGGAACACGTTGTTCGTTGAAAATGAGCAAGAACATGAATAAGCGCGCTACGGAAAATTATATACTTTTTTAAAAGTTCCTGACCGTTTCATCTGTGTCTAGTGACAGTATAGTTAAAGGAATCATTGATGACATTATCAACATGGCTGTGAAAACTGCCGAAGTCGACGAGCAAAAAACAAAATATTTACAACATTTTATTAATAAACATGACACAATCGTGTCAAATTAAACAGAGATATACATTTCACTTGCATCCAGTGTTTATTGAATAACACTTGTGTCCAACATAATCTTAAAAGTGTACATGTAAGCAATCTTTTCTGAAGTAGAGAGTACAACAGTGCAAAGGAAATATGCAAATATGCATCATTTTCAAAAGTAGGGGGTAATTACCCTTTGGACTTGAAAATTATCTGGAGCTCTGCACCAATTAAAGCCATGTTATTATGTCATAATTTATTATTGTGATGTCCATATGTAGTAGATAAGTTTTTAACCTAGATTTAGATAGATTTCTACCAAAATAAAATTTCATGTGATTGAACCTATTTTTTTCTCATTAAAAAAATCTTACTTATTGTTTATGAAGACTTGTTGACAGAGTAAAAGTATCTTAGAGAGCGTGTTAGCAATTTTTTTATTTTTTTTCAGTGAGTAACTGAATTTTCTTTGATCATCAAATATATTTGTATATCTACATACATGTATTTCTTATTAAGACTATTATTTTCATATTTTTCAGTGTAAAAAGTTCAATCACCTTGGAAATGAGTGTGTATTTCTGTCTTTTAGTAAAGATAGCGTACAAAGTCACGGTACAAGAATAGGAAATGAATTCTTAACATCTTATCCAGACTGGTCAGATAGATTCAGAAACTTCTGTGGTATGTCATCATAGTGTGAACCGCATTGGTGGTGTAATGGTTAGTGTGCTCACCTCGAATGCGGTAGATTGTGGGTTCGAGCCCCCATCGGGTCAAACCAAAGACTATAAAATTGGTATTTGTTGCTTCTGTGCTAAACACACAGCATTAAGGAGAAAGAGCAAAGACTGGATGGCTCAGAATCAGATAAATTGTCTGAGTGAGTGGGACGACATGTCTATCCACGGACTGTGTTTCAGTGAGCTAGCACAATAAAAAGCCAACTAAGTGAGTTGGTCTAGTACAAAGCAGACCTCTTCATCATCTCATTTATAATTAACTTGTTCTCGCCATGATATGGCTGATATGGCATTAAACAGCACTCGCTCATCATTGGGTGAGGGAAATTAAGGAATATGATCCCTTGATAAGTGTCAAAGGTCATGTGAGTTAATAATATGCTGAGAAAATTGAACCCAAAATTAACATAAATTATCATTGGATAATTAATAGAATTTATGTCCAGGTGAACGGTTGGATTTTTTTATGCTGGTACATTACATTTAAACACAAAAACAAATTTATGCTAAAAATAAAACAACAAAAATAAAACTGAATATTAATGTAAACAACTTCAAGAAAAATAATGTAGATTTTGTAAGCACTTATTAAACCTATATGATTGTTTATTGTGGTGCAATTTTTTTGCGATAGTTCTAGGTATGGGGTTATGGTGTTCAATGCCACTTTCAACAATATTTCAGTTATCATGACTCAGTTTTATTGGTAGAGGAAATCAGAGTACCCAGAGAAAACCACCGGCCTGCTGCAAGTCACTGACAATTAACTTTTATCACATAAAGTTGTATTGAGTACACCATGCCATGAGCGGAGGTTAGGATTATGGTGTTTAATGCCACTTTCAACAATATTTCAGTTATATCGTGGCAGTCAGTTTTATTGGTGGAGGAAACCAGAGTACCCGGAGAAAACTGACAAACTTTGTCACATATTGTTGTATTGAGTACAGCACGCCATGAGCGGGATTTGAACTCACTTTAGTGGTGATAGGCACTGAATACATAGGTAATTAAATCCAACTACCATAGACCACAAGCACTACGGCCCCTACGATAGTTCTGTAGGTTTGGTTTAGTTGGTTTATGGTGTTTAATGCCACTTTCAACAATATTTCAGTTATATCGTGGCAGTCAGTTTTATTGGTGGAGGAAACCGGAGTACCCAGAGAAAACCATCGACCTGTCGCAAGTCGCTGACAGACTAGTTCTGTAATGTGATATATTATTAACTGTATTTTTAGTAGCTTCTTACGGAACCAATACAGAAGATGATGAGGATCCTTGTATATTAATTATCTCCCTTGATGCCTGTGATGAGAAGAAGGCATTAACAGAAGAACAGAAAAGGAATAACCCTATTAACAATACAGTATGTATTATAAAACTACAGTCAAACCTGTCGTAACGGTCACCTGCTCATAGCGGTCACTTTCGTGCTCTCCCGGTGCATTTTACTATATATTTTAATTCGATATAGCGGTCACCATTTATATGTAATTTTCAGCGTAAAACCTTTGTATAACGGTAAATTTATTTAAAAAATAATACCAGAAGTGATTTCGGAAGATCAGTATTTTTCTCAAATGTACCAAAAATCCCGTGATGTTACAAAATATATTGATTAATTTAATTAACTAAATAAACAAACACCATGAATTTTGTGAATAGTAAATTACATAAAAGACAGTTTATCCCTGGGCGTTATTAGAGATTTTTATTCATTACGACGAGAGTAGAAATTCACTCATCAAAAATATTTTGTCAAAATCATCAACATCCATAAATAGGAAAGCTTTGAAATTAGACAACAAAGTGAAAGCGATAAATCAATGTGATGTTGGGAAAAGTTGTCGGACTGTGGGCGAGGAGATGGGTGTTGGTCGTACCGAGATAATGAACATTCTTAAAAGAAAACATGAGATTCTTGACGATTTTGAAAACAATGCTTCGAGTTCAATGTTGTGTTACTGGAAATTGTACTTTTGTTTATTAAATATCTTTATTTATTTATTTATTATCATATTGAGATAATTTCATCGACAATAAATGTAAACAAGAGTAATATTACGACAGGAACAAAATAACAAGTAAAACATTATTAAAAGCATAAGATGTAATGAAAAATGTTTATTTACAACTAGCGTGCAATATTTTGTCGAAAAATCAAAACCCTTCATATAAAGATCACCTGTATATAGTGGTCATTTTGTCAATCTCCCCCAGGTGACCACTATAGACAGGTTTGACTATAATCTACAATTATGGAAAGAAAATTTAAACAATGATGGTCAACAATTCCACCAACATGATAATATTTAAACCTAAAAATAAATTCACAAAAAATTAATACAGTTATTATACGGCCGCTACATTGTGAACATATTACGTTTAGTCCTCATTGTAGTTTTCCGTTTCTAGAGGGGATTAAGGGTTATGGTATTTAACGTCACTTTCAACAATATTTCAGTTATATCGTGGCGGTCAGTTTTATTGGTCGAGGAAACTGAAGTACACTGAGAAAACCACTGACGCGTGCTGCAAGTCAATGACAACCTTTATCACATAATGTTGTATCGAGTACACCTCGCCATGAGTTGGATTCAAACTCACAACTTCATGATGGCCTCTCCGTTTGTAGATATCACATTTTATTTTATTTTACAATAACTTAGGTTCCACTTAACCAATGCTTTTGAGTTTTTAACACAATGACCCCTGACACAGAATTAAGTAAAAGCTGCAATTGATTTTTGGGGATTTGAGCCATACCTGTTTCCAAACAAGAGGCCAATAGATGTCAAAAATGGCCGATTTTCTGCAATCATATAATAGACACCAGCACTTGGAGTCATAAAGTATTTGAGTATGATTTTTGGCAGTGGTGTAATGGTTAACATGTTCACCTTGAGAGTGATAGATCGGGGGTTGAGCCTTAATCAAGTCAACCCAAAGACTAAAATTTGTATTTGCTACTTCTCTGCTAAGCATGGAGCATTAAGTGAATTAAAGACTGGTTGGCCCAGAATCAGGATAATCTGTGCCAATGGAACAACATTTTTGACCTGTTGTCTCAGGGAGGTTACACAAAAAAAATTCCAACTAAGCTTGTTGGTATAGTACAAAATGGACATCAACATCTCATCGAAATGTTACTTGTTCTGTAGTCATCTGGAATATGTTACTTGTTCTCTAGTCATCTGGAATATGTTACTTGTTCTCTAGTCATCTGGAATATGTTACTTGTTCTCTAGTCATCTGGAATATGTTACTTGTTCTCTAGTCATCTGTAATATGTTACTTGTTCTCTAGTCTTCTGTAATATGTTACTTGTTCTCTAGTCATCTGGAATATGTTACTTGTTCTCTAGTCATCTGGAATATGTTACTTGTTCTCTAGTCATCTGGAATATGTTACTTGTTCTCTAGTCATCTGGAATATGTTACTTGTTCTCTAGTCATCTGGAATATATTACTTGTTCTCTAGTCTTCTGGAATATGTTACTTGTTCTCTAGTCATCTGGAATATGTTACTTGTTCTCTAGTCATCTGGAATATGTTACTTGTTCTCTAGTCATCTGGAATATATTACTTGTTCTCTAGTCATCTGGAATATGTTGCTTGTTCTCTAGTCATCTGGAATATGTTACTTGTTCTCTAGTCATCTGAAATATGTTACTTGTTCTCTAGTCTTCTGTAATATGTTACTTGTTCTCTAGTCATCTGGAATATGTTACTTGTTCTCTAGTCATCTGGAATATGTTACTTGTTCTCTAGTCATCTGTTATATGTTACTTGTTCTCTAGTCATCTGTAATATGTTACTTGTTCTCTAGTCATCTGGAATATGTTACTTGTTCTCTAGTCATCTGGAATATATTACTTGTTCTCTAGTCTTCTGGAATATGTTACTTGTTCTCTAGTCATCTGGAATATGTTACTTGTTCTCTAGTCATCTGGAATATGTTACTTGTTCTCTAGTCATCTGGAATATATTACTTGTTCTCTAGTCATCTGGAATATGTTGCTTGTTCTCTAGTCATCTGGAATATGTTACTTGTTCTCTAGTCATCTGGAATATGTTACTTGTTCTCTAGTCTTCTGTAATATGTTACTTGTTCTCTAGTCATCTGAAATATGTTACTTGTTCTCTAGTCATCTGGAATATGCTACTTGTTCTCTATTCATCTGGAATATGTTACTTGTTCTCTAGTCTTCTGTAATATGTTACTTGTTCTCTAGTCATCTGAAATATGTTACTTGTTCTCTAGTCATCTGGAATATGCTACTTGTTCTCTATTCATCTGGAATATGTTACTTGTTCTCTAGTCTTCTGTAATATGTTACTTGTTCTCTAGTCATCTGGAATATGTTACTTGTTCTCTAGTCATCTGTTATATGTTACTTGTTCTCTAGTCATCTGTAATATGTTACTTGTTCTCTAGTCATCTGGAATATGTTACTTGTTCTCTAGTCATCTGGAATATATTACTTGTTCTCTAGTCTTCTGGAATATGTTACTTGTTCTCTAGTCATCTGGAATATGTTACTTGTTCTCTAGTCATCTGGAATATGTTACCTGTTCTCTAGTCATCTGGAATATATTACTTGTTCTCTAGTCATCTGGAATATGTTGCTTGTTCTCTAGTCATCTGGAATATGTTACTTGTTCTCTAGTCATCTGGAATATGTTACTTGTTCTCTAGTCTTCTGTAATATGTTACTTGTTCTCTAGTCATCTGAAATATGTTACTTGTTCTCTAGTCATCTGGAATATGTTACTTGTTCTCTAGTCTTCTGTAATATGTTACTTGTTCTCTAGTCATCTGAAATATGTTACTTGTTCTCTAGTCATCTGGAATATGCTACTTGTTCTCTATTCATCTGGAATATGTTACTTGTTCTCTAGTCATCTGGAATATGTTACTTGTTTTCTAGTCATTTGGAATATGTTACTTGTTCTCTAGTCTTCTGTAATATGTTACTTGTTCTCTAGTCATCTGAAATATGTTACTTGTTCTCTAGTCATCTGGAATATGTTACTTGTTTTCTAGTCATCTGGAATATGTTGCTTGTTCTCTAGTCATCTGGAATATGTTACTTGTTTTCTAGTCATTTGGAATATGTTACTTGTTCTCTAGTCTTCTGTAATATGTTACTTGTTCTCTAGTCATCTGGAATATGTTACTTGTTCTCTAGTCTTCTGTAATATGTTACTTGTTCTCTAGTCTTCTGTAATATGTTACTTGTTCTCTAGTTATCTGGAATATGTTACTTGTTCTCTAGTCATCTGGAATATGTTACTTGTTCTCTATTCATCTGGAATATGTTACTTGTTCTCTAGTCATCTGGAATATGTTACTTGTTCTCTATTCATCTGGAATATGTTACTTGTTCTCTAGTCATCTGGAATATGTTACTTGTTCTCTAGTCATCTGGAATATGTTACTTGTTCTCTAGTCATCTGGAATATGTTACTTGTTCTCTAGTCATCTGGAATATGTTACTTGTTCTCTAGTCATCTGGAATATGTTACTTGTTCTCTAGTCATCTGGAATATGTTACTTGTTTTCTAGTCATCTGAAATATGTTACTTGTTCTCTAGTCATCAGGAATATGTTACTTGTTCTCTAGTCATCTGGAATATGTTACTTGTTCTCTAGTCATCTGGAATATGTTACTTGTTCTCTAGTCATCTGGAATATGTTACTTGTTCTCTAGTCATCTAGAATGTGTTACTTGTTCTCTATTCATCTGGAATATGTTACTTGTTTTCTAGTCATCTGAAATATGTTACTTGTTCTCTAGTCATCAGGAATATGTTACTTGTTCTCTAGTCATCTAGAATATGTTACTTGTTCTCTAGTCATCTGGAATATGTTACTTGTTCTCTAGTCATCTGGAATATGTTACTTGTTCTCTAGTCATCTGGAATATGTTACTTGTTTTCTAGTCATCTGAAATATGTTACTTGTTCTCTAGTCATCTGGAATATGTTACTTGTTCTCTAGTCATCAGGAATATGTTACTTGTTTTCTAGTCATCTGGAATAATGTTACTTGTTCTCTAATCAACTTGGCATTAAACAATCATCACTCAAATTTTTATTAGACTAATTGTTTGAAACTAAATGATAGTGGCGGTCGACATCGTGGTCGTGATCGTATTGTAGTGGGATTTACAACTACCTATGCAATCAGTGCCTATACCACTAAAGTGGTGAGTTCGAACACCTCTCAGGCAAGGTTTAGTCGATACAACATCATATGATACTATTTGTCAGTGACTTGCGGCAGGTCAGTGGTTTTCTCCTGGTCCTCCAGTTTCCTCCACCAATAAAACTGACAGCCAGGATATATTAACTGAAATATTGTTGAAAGTGGCATTAGACACAAACACCACCACCACCACTAAATAATATATTTTGTTTTAGGATTCGGAGATTGAAAAGAATGACACTGATGATTGTAATGCTGAGGATAAAAATAAAAATGGTGAAATACCTTCCCATCAATTTAAAAAGATCAAATCAGGTATGTGTATCATTTTACATTTGAGGGATGATCCTGGTTAGATAATAAAGTAACTGAAATCAATGAAAAATAGCTGAAACCATCTACACCCCCTTTCAAAATGGTCATTTTTTACCTGTTCTGAACCTTGTCCAGGAACTTTCGGAAAACAATTTTCAGAGGAAAACAGCTGAAAATAAATGGCAAAAATTATCCCTACAATTTGTGCCTACAACATATCAAAAGGGTCATGAGTGGCCGAGTTGTTAAGGTCATGGACTACTGACCTCAAGTCATTAACATTGGTTTGAACCCTGATGCCAAACAAGTGTTAAGGTTTCCAGACAGTTATCCATTGTTAAGGTTTCCAGACAGTTATCCATTGTTAAGGTTTCCAGACAGTTATCCATTGTTAAGGTTTCCAGACAGTTATCCATTGTTACGGTTTCCAGACAATTATCCACTGTTAAGGTTTCCAGACAGTTATCTGTGGTCTAGGGTTTCACTAGTTTGTTCTGGCTTTCCTGCCCAACAAGTGTTAAAGTTTCCAGACAGTTATCCGTGGTCTGGGGTTTCACTAGTTTGTTCTGGCTTTCCTGTACCAATTAGTCAAGAACCATCACCATGGCCACCTAAGCACCAAAAAATGTATAATACTCGACCAGGATTGTCGAATAATTTTCTGTGCAAAAAGCTAACTATTAAGCTCTCGCGATCTGGTAATCCAAAAAGTAGGAGGGGTCGTTTAGGATTAGTGATAAAGGTTATGGTGTATAAAGTCACTTTCAATAATGTTTTAGTAACCAGTATATCGTGGTTGAGGAAACCGAAGTACCAGGAGAAAACCAACAACCTGCCACAAGTCACTGACAAATTTTATCACATAATGTTGTATTGAGTACACCTCGCCATGAGTGGGATTCGAATTCACGACTTGAAGTGATGATAGGCACTGATTGCACAGGTAGTTGTAAATCCAACTACCATATGTGATCAAGTTGGTTTGTGTCTTGTATCAAATTGGTATTGTCAGGTATGTTTCCTCCACCAATTATTATTGACTGCCAAAATATCTCTATACATCAGTGGTCTAATATTGAGGGCAGTAGATAGGGTTTGAACCTTGGTTCAAAACAAAGACTATAATATTGGTATTTGTTGCTTCTCTGCTAAGCAGATAGCTTTTAAAGAGGAGTAGTGTACTGCATCAGTGGCGTAATGGTTAGCGTGCTCACCTCGAGTGCGGTAGATCGTGGGTTTTGAGCCCCGGTGGGGTCAAACCAAAGATTATAAAATTGGTATTTGTTGCTTCTCCGCCAAGCATGCAGCATTAAGGAGAAAGAGCAAAGACTGGTTGGTTCGGAATCAGAATAATGTGTCAGAGTGGAGTGACATGTCTATCCACGGAATATTGTTTCAGTTAGCACTATGAAAATTCTCAACTGTAGTGTGAAGCCAACATCATCATCATCTCATCGAAATCGAAATGTAATATGTTCTCACCATGATATAGCTGAAAAATTACTTCCTTGGCATTAAACAACAATCACTCACTCACTCACACCCATAAAATATATCTGAAATATGGGTCCGTGGCTGAATATTTGTAAGGTCAAAGTATTTTCAAATAAAGTTGTGATATATTATTCTACGATGTCTTGTGTCTCAGTTAAAAAGCTAAAATAAGGTAATTACCGGTATTGCAAAAAATTATTTCCAATGTACGCTTTCATATGGGTTCATGGTGTTTAACGTCACTTTCAACTATATTTCAGTTATAATATATTGTGGGGGTCAGTTTTATTGGTGTAGGGAACAGAAGTACCCGAAGAAAACAACTGACCTGTCGCAAAACACTCAAATAAGAACATTATAGCAAAAAATGATTTCCAACCATCCAGTGTATGCTTTCAAGTTGAGTTTAATTTCTGTGTCTGTTTTATTTAATTACAGAAAAGGAAAAAGACATGAAAAAGAAAAGATCAAAGAAAACTAAACTACTTCCTGTACGTAAAGAAAAAAGAAGTGTAGAATTGAAGAAGTTTGTAGAGGGAATTAAAACCAGAAGTTGTTCAAAATCAAATAAAGTCACTGTAAAGGACCGCAGGAATGTCTGCCAAAAATTATCAAAGAAATTAATGTTCAATAAAACTGTTTCAAAAGACAAGAAAAAAACTGATGATACAGTGTCAAAAGATGAGAGAAAAATTGATTGCAAAATTTCAAAACAAAGGGGAGGTCAATCTTATATAGATAGGGGAGATAACCAGATAGAACTTTTGACAAATAGTTCAGAAACTAAAGAGGAAAGTGGAAATCATGACAAAAAGAATACCAGAAGTAAAACCAGACTAAATGAAGAAGCACGATACAGTAAATTACACCCTGATCTTCAGGAGTTGTGGACATATCTAAATCGATTGAAGTTCGACTGTAAACTTTGTTCTAAAGAATATGACAATAACATTAGTTATTACAATCACATGAGATCACACAAAGACTTCGAGCATTGTAAAATATGTGATGTTTTTATTCCAAAAGGATGGGAAAACATAGAGAATCATAAGGCGGAAAAACATGTCAATGATTTACACTTTAAATGTTATAGATGCGGGAGGCGATATAAGAGCAAACTGGGATTGAAATCACACTTTATCGTTAACCATGCTGATAAAGTCGTCAGGTTTAAATGTCAGATATGTAATGCTCAGTATGGCACTCAGGCAATATTGACACGACATAAACATGTACATAAATTCGAAAATTCGTGTTTTATTTGTCTTGAGAAAATAGACACAAAGGAGAAACTGAAAGTACACATGAAAGACATACATAATTATTACATCTGCACTTTCTGTAGTTCATATTTTGTCAACCACGTTGAGGTGGAAGAACATGAAAAAACTCACTTGCATACTGATGCGGAGGTGGATATTCTAGACACTAATACTACATCCATTTCTCATGCTATAGACACTAATTCTACTTCTGTTAAAGAAAGTACAATCATTTCAACATGTTCAATTACAAGCGAAAAAGAAGAGTTAAGTACGTTTGAAAAGAGTACGAAAAGTTGTGAAGCGAAATTAAAAGGAAAAGATGCAGGAAATTACTCATTGAATGCTGACAATACTGAAGCTAACATAGAAGTGAAAAGAGAAGAAAAAAATATAGATTTTTTGGATGGTATTGACAGGTATTTCACAGAAAAAGCAGCAGAAATCGATAAGGAATGCCATATAAAAGAACAAAATGGAAAATCAAATTCAACAGATGACAGCTTGGAAGTTTCGTTGAAAAATTGTAAATTTTGCGGAAAACATTTTGCACAAGCAAATGCTTTACTACGACACATGAAACTACACAATAATAAGTCCAACTTTACCTGTGAGCACTGTGGGAAAATCTGCAAAACTGACAAAACTTTTAAGCATCACATGATCTTGCATCTGCCCAATGAGGATAAGCCTTTTAAATGTAAAATTTGTGGTAAAGGTTTTCCGACACGGACTAATCTAAATATACACTCCGTAGAACTTCACAATTCAATAAATCAGTATATTTGTGAATATTGTGGCAAAGGTTATCGTAATCTAAGACAGTTGAAGGTAAGTTCATATAAATACAAGTGCAAGGGTTAGGGTTACATGGATTACCCTGGGATTTTATGTTGATGGGCCAAAGGCTTATCCTGAGACCTATTTTGCTTACAGTTCACTTGGTCTTGATCTATACTTTAATCAAGGAATTAATTGCCTTGTAATCATTATTAACCAGAAAAAATTTAATTTTCTGCATTTTTTAATTTGATCAATTTTGCATTTTGATTTAAAAATTAGGTACCCGTTATTCCTATTGAATTCAACTTTTCGTCGATTTAAAGCTGGGATAAAAAATATTTTCCCAGATTCCCCACGATTACTACAAGAATACGTAATAAAACAACCCGTAAAAAATTGTTACTTGACCGAATCGGATCAGAATTTTACTTGAGAAAAATAAGCAATAAGATTTTTTATACAGAAGTTCAAGGTTATTGTAAACTGGTTCCCGCTAAGGCCAAAAAAAAAATATGTGTGTTTCCGATTACATGGTCGGTAGGTAGGGATTTTTTTTTAAACCTACAAGTATGCTCCTTCCTCTAAAATCACACAAACTTGCTTGTTTCTTTCTTACTACAGCTTATTAATTATTTGACATGCAGTACAATGTTTTTGTTATCACTTGTGTGTATTTTCCATTCTTTATTTCTACACCTGAATAATTATGCTGCAGAAACATCGATCAAATGTACAAGGAAATGAAGAAAATTCAAACAGGAAACCGGTCTTTAATAAATCCGTTTCAATTAAACGCTTATCAGAAAGCGTCAATATCGCAACATTCAAGCGTCTATTGTTGAAGTCGGAAACGGAGACGAATTTCCGGATTTTGTTGATCTATTATTTTTTTTGGCATAAAAAATGTTAGGGTCGGCGGTAAAATTTTAGGGTCGGTCGGTCGATTGGAAACACACATATTTTTTTTTTTGGCATAATATACTACTATTATACGAAATACGAATGAGATATGGTAGTCGGCCAAGCAATGGGATTCTCTCAAAATAATTTTTCACTCGAGACATCGGAAAGTAAATGAGTTCGATTTCTTGCCGCAGCTTCCGCTCATGACACAAAATGACTACGGTATTTTAGACATGTTAGTGGCGGTCTGACGCGTTTTCATTCTTTTAGTGCAGCATTTCCGACAATAACGCGTCAATGCCGCAAATCCGCAGCCCAGAGTGATCCCTGGGGTCAGGGTGTTTAACGTTACTTTCAATAATATTTCAGTTATATCGTGGCGATCAGTTTTATTGGTGGAAGAAACTTTACTACTTGGAAAAAACCACCAACCTGTCACAAGTCACTAACAAACTTTTATCACATAATGTGTCAAGTACACCTCGCCTGAACGGGATTCGAACTCGCGTTAGTGGTGATAGGCACTGATTACATAGGTAGTTGTAAACTCAAGGTATTGTAAGGCAGTTGTATATGATGGGAACAAGAATACACTTTTCACAGTATTAGCAAATATTTGAAAAAATGTACAAGTTGTAACAGACAGAATGTAGAGAGTAAATGTGTGTATGAGAGATGGAGAGAGAGTCCACCTTTTCACTTTAATATTTAATTTTTTTTGTAACTCTTTTGAAATTTAATTTGTAAAAAATGAAATAGTCATTATTTTTTCACTGATTTCTTTTTAATACCCCTGTATACCCTAGTCAGGTGGTAATGTACAGGGGATTGTAAAATCCTGACTATTGAAAAATAAATAAAAGAAAAAAAAGAAAAAAAAAGTTGTAAACTCAAGACATCGGAAGGTAAGTGAGTGCGATTTCTTGCCGCAGCTACCGCTCATGACACAAAATGACTATGGCATTTTAGACATGTCAGCGGCGGTCTGACGCGTTTTCATTCTTTTAGTGCTGCATTTCCGTCAATGCCGCAAATCCGCAGCACAGAGTGATCCCTTTTGTTAGGGTGTTTAACGTTACTTTCAATAATATTTCAGTTATATCGTGGCGATCAGTTTTATTGGTGGAAGAAACCGGACTACTTGGAAAAAACCACCAACCTGTCACAAGTCACTAACAAACTTTATCACATAATGTATCAAGTACACCTCGCCTGAACGGTATTCGAACTCGCGTTAGTGGTGATAGGCAGGCCTCGACATTAACGTTTGTCCGATTGCCTGGTACCAGTGAAAACTGACGTCGGACGAGTAGATCTTGTATTACGGTTGTCTGACGGGACAAGTGAAAAAATCAAGAGATTCCCAAACGTGCCGGTACGATGGACAAATCTATTTTCACTGGTATAAAATACTGGGTTTGTTGTATAAAAGAGCCCTGTTTGATCTCCAATTTGTCCATAATTTATTTTGATTAAAACTAAAGTGAAATGCCAGATCAAAACTCTTTTATTGTATCATTTATTGTTCTTCCATATGAAGTTCAAGGACATTGACAAAATTAAAGTCGCAATCTCAGAAACACTAATGAACGGAAATATCAATATTTGAAATATAAGAACAAGAATTACTCCGGAACGGACACGTAAAAATTATCGGATATCAATTTGGCGTCAAATTTAAACTTGTCTTTTGTGCAAAATACGATAGAGGACTTGATTTAGGCTTTTGGGAAATATTGAAACCTTGAAATGGACAAATATTACAAGCTTTTTCCTGATCTGGTTGAAAAGATCCACTAAACTTTATACTTCACACGCATGTTCATTTTTAGTAACAGGTTCAATATACAAAAGAAGAAGTTGTTCCAAGGTTGCGGGGACTATAATTTTTTTACTTTTTTATGTTAATTTAGGCCTATTTTGTGATATTTTCAGTTTTTAGACATAATGTAGCGGCTGATTGTGACGTCATAGTGTAAAATTATGACCAGATTAAGTTTGAATTGAGGAGATCTTATCCAATACTGCTTTCCGAGAAAGTTTCAAAAGAATGAGTTTGCAATTGAAAAATACATATTTTTAGGGCCTTTTTAAGCCCTTATCACCCCTACTCCTTTGGGCAGGGTAACGTCAGAGGGGTCGCGAAACAATGTTTCGATTAATTACAATTGACTTCTCCCAGAAGTCTCCCCACTTCTCCCTGTGAGCTCTCAGAAAGAGAAGTCACTTCTCCCTCTAATTTGAAAGTAGTGGGAGCCCTGGATAATTATTCTCTAGTTTTTGTAATTTTTATTAATTTTTTCGGACAACTAAAAGATTGAGTCGGACAAATACTTTTTTAAGTTAGTTGTCCGAAGGGACAAGTTCAAAAATATGTTAATGTAGAGGCCTGATAGGTAGTTGTAAATTCAACTACCATATGATCACGACCATACAAGCGAAAGGTGTCATGTCAGTTGCTATTATCAAAACTAACTTTTTGGTATATAGACACTTGGTTGACCGTTATGGAATGTCTGTGTCACAAATGACCACGGATATGTTCCACTTGTTGTAAACACTTCCCGGTCCTTTCCTCATTCACGACTTATTACCGGGTTTGTAGCTAGATTAACATGACGGGTGCCGCTAGTGGAGCAGGAACTGCTTACCCTTCTGGAGCACCTGAGTTCACACCCGGTTTTTAGTGGGGTTCGTGTTACTCGATCATTAGTTTTATATGTATGTTTTGTAGATCGTTGTTTGTCCTTTAGTACATTTTCTTTTGGCCATTGTGTTGTCTGTTCTTCGATATATGGATTCTGATTACACCTTTGGTATCTTCAAACTCTTCTTAAATGCCATCAGATAAATGTTTTATCTTTTTATTTGATGTAAAAATGATGTCGTTTTTTTATTGTATGGAGTACACATTAAAGGTTTTATCAGAAAAATGTGTTTTATCCCTTTTGTTATAAAAGTTATTTTATTATTTTTATTTACACACCAATAAAAATGTGTTTTAATCCCTTTATTTAAATTAAAAATTACGTTTTATTTTTTTTATTTACACACCAATAAAAATGTGTTTTAATACCTTTATTTACACTCCATGAAATATAAGAATTATGTCTAATATATTTATTAAGACTGCAATAAAAAAGTTTGTTGTCCCTTTATTTTCACTACAATGAATAACATTGTTTTTTATCCATTTGCACCAATGCTCTACATTAAGGCTTGTTACAGGGGCTGTCATGGTCGTGATCATATATTAGTTGGATTTACAACTACCTATGCAATCATGGCCTATCACTACTAAAGTTGTGAGTTCGAATCCTGCTCATGGCAAGGTGTACTTGATACAACATTATGTGATAAAGTTTGTCAGTGACTTACTGCAGGTCGGTGGTTTCTCCAGCAGGTACTCCAATTTCCACCTCCAATAAAACTTACTGCCACGATATAACTGAAATATTGTTGAAAGTGGTGTTAAACACCATAGAGGTAATTAACATCCGTAAATCGAAGGACAGACAACACAATGGCCACAAAAAAGGGACAAACAACGATCTATTAAACACCACACTGAAAACTAAAGATCGAGCAACACGAACCCCACTAGAAACCAGTTCCTGCTCCACTAGTAGCACCTGTTGTGTTACTCGGTATCATAATATTTTTTTTAAAGATAAATTGGATTTATTAGGAGTTTTGCTTGACAAATTGTATTGTAGCTATTATAAAAGTTTTTTTGTGGTTAATTCAGCTCAGAAACTAGGTATTTGGGGTGATTCTACAATGTAGCAAGCTTAAGATGAAACTAGATTCGCCATTTTCTTAATACTAGACATCTGACCAGGTGAAACGGTGATTATTTCGAATATTAGTGTTAGAAATTTCAAGAATAAAAATATTTTTAAAGTAGAAAATTTCTTATAATTTATATTTTCAGATTCATAATAGAACACACACAGGTGAACTTCCTTATCAGTGCAACGAGTGTCACAAAAAGTTCAGAAGCTGGGACACGCTGAACATTCATAAAATCACTCACAAACCTAAAACCGTCATCTGTGACATTTGTGGAAAGGTTTTCTCACATCGTCTTCGATTGAGTGTTCATAAAAAATCCCATGATGCAATTGGAAAACATAAATGCTTATTTGACGATGCACGATTCAAAACGCCATCAAATTTGCAGGCGCATTACGTAGCAAAGCATGTGGAATACGCTAAGAAGCGAGGCTGGCTGATGCATACATGTGAGCACTGCGGTAAACAGTTAGCAACGAAGGAGAGGTATCGTCGACATATCAGGACTCATACAGGTGAGAAGCCATTTAAGTGTACTACGTGTGAAAAACGATTTGCCGAAAATGGAAATTTAAATGCTCATATGAAGATTCACAAAAACGACAGACCTTTCCGATGCTCTTATTGTAACAAGGGGTTTATACACAACCGTACATTGAAAAAACATGTATTGAATCATGAGGAAATGTCTAATTCTCAGCAAGATAAAAATATCGAAGAAAAAACCCCTCAAAAATACAAAACTTATACGAAGGATCAGTTATTGGCGATTTCTTTAGTAGCAGGAACAGAAAATTACGTCGCCGTTTCTCAAGAAGAAGCTACGACTCGGTCACAAACCTTTTCAACACCTAACGGAGACTATGTTTTACTTTTACCGGCAAACCACCTACATGTACAACAAGCCCACGATCAATCTACAAAATACAAGTCATTGTTACCTGTCAAGATTACAGACAACCGTGTCTCAGTGACGTCAGTTCCACATTCAAATCATGATTATTTGACTCCAGAACTAGCTCTTGTTGAACCTGTGCCAGAAGTAAATGCTTCGACAACCAAATCTCATTTGTCCATGCATATTATGTCTACAGATCAACAAGGGTTGATTGAGCCAGCCCCAATTGTACAAGATGTGGATGTGTTAGAGCAAGCTCCAGAAGTGTTAGATCAAAATACAGAACAAGTCATGATAAGTTCAACATTCAGAACAATTTCCTGATGAAAATTGAACTTTTTTTTTTTGGTATGGGGAACATGTCATATGGGGGGCATCATGATCGTATGGTAGATGGATTTATAACTACCTGTGCAACCAGTGCCTATCACCACTAAGTTGTGAGTTCAAACCCTGTTCATGGTGACTTGTGCTTGATACAACATGATGTGATAAATTTGTCAGTGACTTTCTCCAGGGACTCCAGTGATAAAGTTTGTCAGTGACTTTCTCCAGGGACTCCAGTGATAAAGTTTGTCAGTGACTTTCTCCAGGGACTCCAGTTTCCTCCACCAATAAAAATGATGCCACGATATAAATAAAATATTGTTTAAAGTGGCTTCCTCCACCAATAAAACTGACTGCCACGATTTAACTGAAATATTGCTTATAGTGACGTTAAACACCATAAACCAAAATCATATGTAGATCCATTCTTTATTGTGCCAGGAAAGGCATTTGGTAGATGAACAGATCATAGTGATAGGGATGAATCAAGGAAACTGACGGGGAATTTGCTCCCCATCATCTATTAAATGTACAAATATAGTTCTTATACAACAGAAACCCCACAAAAAATATAGTTCTTATAGAACAAAAACTCCACAAAAAATATAGTTCTTATAGAGCACAAACCCCACAAAAAACACACATCCTGAAATCCCAATTCCCACAGCCAGTTGATGTTGACAAATTTGTGATTGATACTGACAAATTTATAATTGATGTTGACAAATTTGTGATTGATACTGACAAATTATGTCTCCCCCCACTTTGGTGGGGAGACATTGTTTTTGTCCTGTCTGTCTGTCAGTCACACAGTTTGTCAGTGCAACTCCTCTGAAACTACTGAACAGAATTTCATGAAACTTGGTAGGTAGTAAGGAGACCATATGTAGTTGTGCATATTACCAGGAAATTTTGATCCCCTTAATTTTGTGGGAGTTATGCCCCTTTGAACTTACAAATTTCCCGAAATATACTTCTGAAGCAGCTTGTCAGCGCAACTCCTCTGAAACTATTGAACAGAATTTCATGAAACTTGGTAGGTAGTAATGACACCATATATAGTTGTGCATATTACCAGGAAATTTTGATCTCCTGGATTTTATGGGAGTTATGCCCCTTTGAACTTACAAATTTCCCGAAATTTACTACTGAAGCAGCTTGTCAGTGCAACTCCTGTGAAACTACTGAACAGAATTTCGTGAAACTTGGTAGGTAGTAAGGACACCATATGTAGTTGTGCATTTTACCAGGAAATTTTGATCCCCCAAATTTTGTGGGAGTTATGCCCCTTTGAACTTAAAAATTTCCCAAAATATACTTCTGAAGCAGCTTGTCAGCACAACTCCTCTGAAACTACTGAACAGAATTTCATGAAACTTGGTAGATAGTAAGGACACCATATGTAGTTGTGCATATTACCAGGAAATTTTGATCCCCTAAATTTTGTGAGAATTATTTGCAAATACTCTAGTGTAATATCCCTTACTGAAACTTGTATATACAGGTATATATATGTACAAGAGTCTATCATAATGTCACTATTTCCCTGAAAAAATTTTCATCACCAATCCATTGATTTTAGCAGAACAAAACTGCTTTAAAATCATTGGAACATAGGCTGAGCAATTTTCTGGAATGGGGAACTTTGCTGTGACAATATGGAATAGTACCTGTAACCCTTGCTTTAGCACTTTTGATCAAAAAATTTTTTTGTTATTCATTGAAGCTTAATTTTATTTGTTACCTAAATAGATTTTTTACCTATGACTACAGTTTGTGGGACGGGGGGGGGAGACATACGTTTTTGCGGGCAAAAACAAACTTTAATTTATAATTGATGTTGACAAATTTGTTATTAATGTTCACAAATTTATGATTGTTGTTGACAAATTTGTGATTGATACTGACACATTTGTCATTGATGTTGACAAATTTGTGATTGATATATGTTATGTACAATTTGATAAATATATCTTTAGCAGACACAGAAATATTGTTGAAAGTGGCATTAAACATCATAACCCTAACCCACCCGATTTCATTCTAAAATTAAACATTTTTATACATTTTTGCAGGAGTTGTTTCCCTTAATTTGTTATCGACGTTGCTGCATAGGATATCACTGTTTTTAATATTTCAGCGATGTTCCACATAGTATATTAATTTTGTATCAACATGGCATATAGGAAAGTAATTCTTTTTACTGACCTGCCACACAGATTTACATGTTCACAAATTAAAAGAAAATAATATAACAAAAATTCAATTAATTCATTATAATTAATTAGAGAATGATTGTAATACCTGTAATTTTGTTGTGTCACGAAAAGCTTTACCACAGAATTCACAAATATAATCTTTAGCCTTACTATGTACTAGTAAATCAGACTTTTTGAAATTTGTTTTCAATATGCAGGACATAGGTCCTGCACCCAATAATTTTCTGCAGGACCTACTCAAATTGTGCAGGACCAGAATTTACAAAATTCTAAAATTTAAACGGAATCAGTGATGGGAACAATAAAAACCCGAGCCGCCATATTTTCAAATATAAACACACAAAATGGTCGCGTTGATGCATCACAGCCAGTTTAAACTATAAAAATACAATGATTAATAGAATTACCATGGAAACAGTTGCATGTTTAAGAAGTAAATGTCATTTGAAGCAGAATCTAATTCCGAGTTGACGGTGATCATTCCGGCATACCAGTTGCATTTCCAATTTCTTGTGCAAAACAAAATACACAAACGGCTGAAACACATTATAGGGCTCATACTCAAAAGCAGTGTGTTATGTGCAATATTAACATACTTCCATTGAATTTAAAGGTATCACTCTAATATCATGTTTTGGATGGTGAAACACAGAAGTTGCATACACAATTTCAAGAAGATATCTCTCATTGTTTTTGAGTAACAGGCAAAGTACCAAAATAATTGCACAAATAAGGTGTTATGCTGTTGCACTTGAAATTTGTTTATTTTTACACCAAAATTTACTTTTCAAAATAGGAAAACAACAAAACTATTTTAAAATAAATCTTTAGAAAAATTAATCAGGATTAATTTGATACCAAATTCATGAAAATCGGACATCACTTGGAGAAATTATCAGACTTTACCCAACAGGTATGTATTGTTATATAGTTTTAGACAAGAATTTCTGCCATTCGTTATGTGAAGCCTAAGCATAATAAAACACCTAATTTCATACAAAAAAATTATGTTTCCCACTCATCAAATATAACAAGTTAACTTTCATTCTGCTCTGAGGAAATTTAATACAGAACCTTCCATAGGCTATAGGTGCTCCCACCAAATTTCGGTTCGTTTTGGTAAAGAAGTTTCAGAGAAGAAGATTTTTAGAAAGTGACCAATCTAAAACAATAATTGCCTGTGGCAGCCATGTTTGTTAATGGATCAAAATGAAATGAGCAATCTCTATAGAGGACCTTCCATAGATGCTTCTAATACCAAGTTTCATATCATTTGGCCAAGCGGTTTCAGAGGAAAAGCTGTTTTAGAAATCGAAAAATAAGAAACAAGAATTGCCTACGACAGCCAACGGATCAAAACGGAATGAGCAATTCCCATAGAGGACCTTCCATAGATGCTTCCTACCAAGTTTTGGTCTATTTGGCCAAGCTGTGTCAGAGTAGAAGAAATTGACCAATCAGAAAAAAGAATTGTCTGTGGTGGCCATGTTTGTTAAAAGATCGGTACGAAATGAGCAATCTTTAGAGGGCCTTCCATAGATGCTTCCTACCAAGTTTCAGTTCATTTGGCTGAGGGGTTTTAGAGGCATATATATCTGTAATTCAATTCATAATATCTATATTTAAATTAGAGTTATCTCCCTTTCCACACAAAAACAGATTTTTTTTTTGTTAGAAAGCATACAATCATAAACATGAATTGCCTGTGGTGGCCATGTTTGTTAATGGATCGGGATGAAATTAGCAATCTTTATAGAGGGCCTTCCATAGATGCTTCCTACCAAGTTTCGGTTCATTTGGCTAAGCGGTTTCAGAGGAGAAGATTTTTAAAAATAGACCAATCAGAAACAAGATTTGCCTGTGGTGGCCATGTTTGTTAATGGATCGAGACAAAATGAGCAATCTTTATAGAGGACCTTCCAGATGCTTCCTACCAAGTTTCAGTTCATAGGAGAAGTTTAAAATGTGAAAAGTTAACAGACGACGGACGCCAAGTGATGGCAAGGTGAGCTAAAAATCCATTTCAGTAGGATATTGGATTAAAATTTTGATATTATTTGTATTTCAAAGTCCCAAAAATGTCTTATCAGTAATCTGTAGGGTCCGTAACCAGTAAAAAAATCTTCTAGAAAACACTGTCAAAAGATTGATATTTTCATGTTTGAAGATGTAAAATACAGACTAGTTATAATCAGTCAAAATATGAACAATTGTAGACAGAATAAAAACTGCAGAACAGAAAATATGGTTACGGACACTACAAAAACCATGTAGTGTCCGTAACTATATTTAAGGGTGTAATTATAATCTTTTGAATAATTGTTACTTAAAAAAGAGAACTAGCAAGTAATTCTGAGTAATCTTAACATCATACCAACTTCAGACATTATAGATCATAGAAAACATGTTGCTTTTAAGAATAACAGTACTTGAATTTTCAGCTCTGCTGCAACACTGCATTGCCCTTTATTGTGTTTTACCCGAAACAACAATTTTTGTCCGACACCCGGACCGGCATACTTGGCAGTATTGCCGGTCCTTGTGATTTTCTGGCCGCTTGGTCCGACGAATTTCAAAAAGTTTGGTAGATGTTTCTTCAGACTTGTACTGGTACGAATCCTTTACTAGTGTACTGTTCACACTGATGTAGTTTCTTGTCATCTGGTAGATGCAGAGCGATATGATGTTTGAAAGTCTCTTCATTTTTACACACCTTTCCACAGTGCTGGCAAGTAAAATTAGATTTGTTATTATGTAAGCGTATGTGTCGTGTGAAATGCATGGCCACTTTAAATACACGACCACAGAATTTACATTTAAATGACTTCCTAGCAGTGCCTCCGTGATCATCAGACTTTTCTTTTGAATCGGTATGAGTTGTCTCCCTTGTAGCATTTCCTGTCAAATCTGGTTGTTTTTCAGAATGTATATTTTCAGTGATAACGATGTCTGAAGAATTTTGCATAAATTTATATTCTTTGTTTCCAGCCTCGGTAGAAATGTAAAACTGCAGAATATCGACATTAATCCCAAATTCTTTATCCTCTTCTGTATGGCTACTTTCACGCTGACGAAGCTCTGACAAGTCAGGAAAATAACTACTGCATATAAGACACAGATAATTAGCATGGCAGTCTCTCATATGTGTACATAATAATTCCATATCGTCAAATTTTTTAATGCAAATAAAACATTTGTTACCTCCCTTGTGAGATCTCGTGTGTGACGTATAGTTATTTTTAGTACCAAATGCCCGGTCACAAAGTTCGCACCAATATCTAGCAGACGAATCGGCATGAACAGAAACGTAATGATTCTTAACATCATTTTTAGTCTTGTATCCATGCCCACAAATTTTGCATTTGTACGGATTTTTTCCGAATATGTGTTGCCATGGTAACGTTATTTATTGGAATGAGCTCTTCACACATGGTACATAACTGGTAATCTTTGTGTACTCTTAGATGATTAACACAAGAGATTTGACCAGTCCATTCTGTCTGACATATAGGACACATAATCTTATCATTTTGTTTAAATACAGTTCTTCCTTTTGGCTTGTCATTAACTGCTGGCTTTTCTTGTCCAATTTCTTCATCTGACCTGTTTATTAAATGAAAATATTTGTATCTTGAGTTGTTTCCCCTTTTTTTAGATTTAGAGGAATCCATGTTTGATGGAGAAGATAATATTTGTTTTCTGCTCTGTGGGGTTTTCCTGATATTTCAAGATTTCTATAACTTTCAATTTTCTTTTTCTTTAATCTGAAAAATTAAAATAAGAAAAAAAATATTGAAAAGTTTAATTCATGGAGTTTATTGTCACTTTCAGCAATTTTACAGGTACAAAATGCATATTATGACTACCATACAGTGTATATTATGACTACCCATCTTTCTGGTGTCCAACACGATTTCCATGTCACATTATGTTCTTGTTGTCCCAACAGTAACAGGACAGGTGTCACTAGTGGAGCAGGAACTGCTTATAATTCCTGTGCAATTGAGTTTTAGTGGGATTCTTGTTGCTCCAAGACAGAAAAGGTGTCAACAGGGGAGCAGGAACTACATACCCTTCCAGTGCACCTGATTAAAACCTTGTTACGAAGGGATATAGTAATGGTACCGTCCGTCCTTCCGTAACATCCTTGTGAACACTCTAGAATCAACATCCTTCAATGGATTTTGACCAAACTTGGTACATTCTTAGTCCTTAAGAGAATCGGGAACCCTATTGATTTTC
Organism: Bathymodiolus brooksi; assembly: GCA_963680875.1. Taxonomy (NCBI): domain Eukaryota; kingdom Metazoa; phylum Mollusca; class Bivalvia; order Mytilida; family Modiolidae; genus Bathymodiolus; species Bathymodiolus brooksi. Next base: position 18,517,200 of record OY804586.1, read on the forward strand.
AAGGTCAACGAGTCAAATTTTTGAGACAATTCAGTATGCACTTTGTCATCGCAAATTCTCCTACAAATGTACATGATTAATCAGAAGTTCATGAAACTTTGACATTGCAAGATCCTAATATGAAGATGTGCACATTAGTAGGATATCCCAGTCCTGTTATGCTTTTTTGGACTTAGAAATTTTGAGACAATTCACCATGCGCTTTGTCATCACAACTCCTCCCACATGCTTAATGAGATGTTTGTGAAACTTAGTATATTGCGAGAACCTAATATGAAGATGTGCACATTAGTAGTATATATATCCTGGTCCATTGAGTTTTTCCAGAGTTATGCCCGTTTGGACTTGGGAAATTTGATACAATTCACCGTGCACTTTGTCATCACAACTTTGATTACTCTCCACTTATCACCTGTGGGTTAAATGGCAGAGTACAATGAGATGACTGAATTAGGCCAAAATCTTTTAAGCAAAATAACTTTCAATTGAAAGTAAATATGTCCACATCCTTCCTTGAATAATTAATATAAAAATCTGTTTGTCTTATATTTCAAATAAAAACAAGTGTACAAACTAAACTTTAAATAAAGTCCCAAGTGTAGGAAATCTTTGTTAACATAACATGATCAAATTAAACCCAAACACCTGTATAGTTTAAACAAAACAGATGGTACCAAGCAGGTTCAAATTAGACAGGTTTTACTGTAATATGACATTGAAGATGAAACAGGTAAATTAGCATGTGAAAAATAAAGGGCCTACCACCTAGTGGCTTCTTGACATGATGTATCGGTAAGCAAGACCAAGTTGACCATATTTGCCACCTATGTACCACCTATGTGCCACCTATTTACCACCTATTTGCCACCTATGTGCCACATGTTTAGAAATGAGTACGACTAGAATCCCCAAAAATAATTTAATTCTGTGCCAAGGAGTATGGTGTTAAAATGTCAGAAGGGTCGTTCAAATAGTCAAAAAGTCACAAAATAGTAGAAGACAAACATTGTAAAGGAATGGGTGTTGTTATGAAAGGGAGAGAGAAAATGTGAAAGAATGAATGTGTCTCAATTGATTTATTTATTCATGTCAAAACATTATATTTTTCTTACTAATTGAATTTAAAAAATGCAATGGTCACATGATAATTATGTTGTAATCCCTTGTACACCAGGTGGTAATGTATGGGCTTGAAAAAGCCCCAATATTTCAATTATATCGTGGCGGCCAGTTTTATTGGTGGAGTAAACGGGACTACCCAGAGAAAACCACCGACCTGTCTCGGGTCACTAACAAATTTATTACATAATGTTGTATTGCCTGAGCGGGATTCAAACTAACAACGTTAATGGTGATAGGTAATGATTGCATGCAAAATGTAGGTAGTTGTAAATCCAACTACAGTATGTGGTCAGAAGTATTGGCACATGTAAAAAATAATCCCTATATAATCAACCAAAACCAATTTTTTTCAAAAAATTATTGTGAAGTCATTTCTGGATAGATTTTAACAAATTTTACACCAAAACATTCGGAATTGTTTATATTTTGATTGTTTATTTGCTCATTATGTTTATATGAGTGGTTTTTATTTGTACATAATTTATACATAACAAATAAAAATTGACTTTGATTTTCCTATATATTTCAACTAAAAATAAATCCTAAAAATTAACAATCCTGTTTAAATTATACCATACTATCACGACCACTAGTACTACTGCATACTGCCCCTGGTCTTTTGTGTGTTCTGATTGTTCAGTGATTTCGGTAAATACGAGAGTTTATTGTTTGTACAAACAAATAGTTATTAATAGAAATGATGGCAATCACTATTTAAATTTTCTTTTCACAATTTGTTCTTCTTGTGTTGGGAGAAAATCTTACTCCTCAACCTTCTCTCAGTACAAGAAACAGTAACCCATTACAATATCAAATTATATCCACCAGGACAAACTATTATAAATACAGTTTTTTTTCCCCATGCAGTAGTACTCTGGAACTCACTACCTTATACAGTTGTTAATGCTGGGTCCCTGGATCAGTAACAACTGATCCAAGGTCAACACATCTAAACATCTTAGTTGGCCTGTAAATACCTGTAAATGTGTTACATTTTTGCACCTGTTTTTGTTAATTTTTGATTTCACTGTTATTTTCATGCAGTATTTGTGCGAATATTTGTAGTTAATTTTTCTTTAATGTCTGTTTGTGCAGCACCGACGTGTAGTCATCAGAGTTTTGATGGATCATCGTACTACTACTATACAACCCATTGTAACTTATGGTGGAGAGTTATGGGGTTTAGCAAATATTACAGAAAAGTCAAAAGGTTCCCATTTATATAATATATATAAGGATTGGGAATTTGAAAAAAAATTGATATTAAGTTCTATAAATATATTCTGGGAATGAATAAAAGAACAACTAATTTGGCTGTCCTTGCGGAACTGGGTAAATCTCCTGCTTATATTTCGGTTGTATGTTCAATCTTTACGTATTGGCACAGAGTGCAGTCCAATCCCACCAGTTTACTGATGTCTGCTTATGAAGAGTATAAAGAATTAAACAAAAAAATATGGGATATCTTGGTTCAAAAGTATAGTATATCTTGCTGAAAAACTAAAAATAGATTTAGAAAAGATCAAGAATTTTAGTAGAGATAAACTCAAATCCAATTTAAAAGATTGTCTCAAAAAAAACTTTATAATTTTGGCATGTGAAGAGAGGACATCGTCATTGGGTCTTAATGAGGGTAAACTAACCACTTTTTATAAAATTAAGGAAACATTTTCAAGAGAATTTTATTTAGATAGCCTTTGCTTCAAACAGAGAAGCATTCTTACTAAATTTAGACTTAGTGCTCATTCCTTACGAATGGAGACTGGCAGATATGAAAAATGTAGGGATGAAGGTGGGAATGTAAAAAAAAACTGGATCGGGAACAGAGAAAATGCTTATTTTGTAATCTTGATAACGTAGAGGATGAATTACACTTTCTGTTTGAATGTCCCTTTTACATTAAAGAAAGATGTCTTTTTGTAAACGAAATACAGATTTTATGTAGTAATTTCTCATACTTGAATAATTCTGATAAACTATATTGGTTATTTAACAATGAAGAACCTAAAATATATATGGCGATTTCAACTTTTATACAAAAAAGTTTTGAAACAAGAAAGGCAGTCAATTGTAAAGACAAATCCACCTCATCTCCTTCAATTTAGATGGTACTTTTTATATACAATGTAAGAAATATTGTTTTGATAACACATGACAGATATATAACTACATATTGTAATTGTATGACAGTAATGGCATTATCATTATTATTTATTTATGTAAAATTCTATCTATATTTGGATTCTTTCTGTCTCTTATTAAAACTATCCGTATGCCTCAAGTAGGCCCGAATTGGAAATAAAGATATTGTATTGTATTGTATTTTAGATGTAGATGTAGGCATCTATATGCAGTATGCACGGTACGGTAAAAAATCTTTCAGATTTGCTGCACCTACATTGTGGAACAGCCTCCCAGATCATTTCAGGACTGAAAATAGCTTCTCTCAATTCAAGAGTCTTTTGCAGTCCTGGAATGGGTCCAAATGTCACTGTTCTGCATGTAGATGAATAAAATTTTGCTTCTGGTTTGCTTATATTTTTTTATTTTTTATTTTTTTAATTATCAATTTTTTTTAGTTTGGCTTGAAAATTTTATATTCTTTGATTTTTTAGTTAGACAGTGCTGCTTTTACTGATTATGTTGGTACCAGTTTTAAGTATTCAGTATTATTATTTTTTTACCTGCTGCTTTATGTTGGAGCATCTGTGTAGAGTCCAAAGAGGCACTTGCCACGTGGGTTCTTGTTCAGATCTATACACAGTCCTCCTTGTTATGTCTTAGCTTATTTTAGTTTGTAACTTTGCATGTGACTTGTGTTGTTTTATTGTTAATGTATATTCGGTAAAAAGCTCCTTAGAGCTTATGTTGTACTGTTTTATTATGTGCCGAATCAAAATAAAGTTTTCTTCTTATTATTATTCTTACAAGTTGAGATTGCAAAACTGAGCAGTGGCAGTCACAGGCACTTGTTTCTGGTAAAAAAAAATATACCAGAAACAAGTGCCTGTGAGTGTTTTACCAGAAACAAGTGACTAGGGCCGATTTGACTGGAAATCCCTGTGAGTGGCAGTGGAGTGTTGTGTCTTGTGATAGAAAACGCTTGATGATTATGAAGACAAATTGTGTAATTATGCCCTAAATCACAAAATTCTTAATCTACCACTGTTGTCAATGTATTGGCAAAGAATTTGCAGGAGTGGAATGGTTTGTCTACAAACTTCTTCATAATATTCAGTAGAATTTTCGTCTCCTGTCAAACATTCAAATACCCACGATTTTCTATCCGGAAAATTCACTTTATCACAATTATTTCTTGAAATGTAACATTGGTCATTACTGTGGTGTGGAAAAATAATTTTCAGAATCCTTGCGTATGAATAATGACGAAAATATATTGAATATTGCTACAGTAGATGAACCAGACATTGCACAAAATATAAAAATTAAACCACTCATTTACTTTTCCGACTTTGGTGCGGAGTTTATTTCTTTGTCGGTGTAATGCAGGTTCTTGTTTTTTTCTTTATATTCTGAAAATACATTTTTTATCTGTAAGCAAGGATTAATATAGTAAGATCCTTGCTGTAAGGTTGAAATTGAGATGTAGTATTTTATGGTTTGTTGGAAAAATATGTCTGATTAAGCTCTTGTTTCTAGCTGTTGACAAGATTACAGGTACCTGTGTTAGCGGTAGACATTTTTTTTTATTAGCCACTGTGGCTAATGGGTAATAATTTCTTTTAGCCACACTCAATTTCAGTTAGCCACACTAAATATAAACAAAGAGCATAAAACAGCTGAAAGTTCAAAACTTTATTATTTAATTAACCAACAATAATAATTCATATATTATGATAAACAACAAACTTTGAACATTAGATAAACAGAACATTCAATATTCGTATGATTTTGTTGTTTTATGCTGTGTGGGGGCATTGCCAAAAAAGGATAAAATAGATCCTTGGTGCTTGGCCATGCTTGGTATCAGGTCCGTTCGCCCTGGGTTCATTTGCCCTAAAAGTGGGTCCGTTTGCCCTGATAATTAAAAAGTATCTTAATGAACATAATAAATATTGTAATTGAAATTAAAGAAGAAATGATATAGATAAGATTTAATTAAAAATATAAGCTTTTGTTAAAGAAATTAAGCAGCTATTAGATATTGTTTGAAATGAATGATTGTTGATTTCATCATTACAATTAATTGATGTAAAGCTTGGTTTGAGTGAAACAAATTTAAGCATAAAAGAATTATTTACTTTACAGTTTGTGTTCTTTGATCTCGTGTGTGTTTTGATAAACTTTTTTATTATCGAAATACACTTTTTAGTTTTTAGCATGTCAACACCATATTTAAAATTTCTAAATTTTTAAACCATCAAATATCATTAATACTTCATTTATTTTCAATAACTTTCATACATATAATTATCAGGGCGAATGGACCCAGGGCGAACGTGTATTAATTAGGGCGAACATGAATTAGTCATGCTTGACCTTCTCGTTGTCAAATAATTTACTGGTTTTAGATGCAAGCGTAGACAGAAGGACACAGAATAAAGCGTAATTTAGGAAACCAGTCAGTCGGTGACTAAATTCGAAACTATTTCCGGAATGGGACCCGGATAATGTTATTTCAACTGAAAAAACTACCGGAAATAATCAATTTGACCCGCTTTAAAATCATTTTGGATATTATACATCGATCAAATCATTGTCTATAACGCGTTTTATTCGCAGTTGACTTCTACATAATAAAAGATCGTTGTCAGATGCACGCTCTAACAGTTTTTCGTTCGCCAGTGTGGCTACTGCTACACAAATTATCCTCGCCACACTACCGTTATATTCGCAAAATGCGACGTGGCGATCGTCTACTGCTAACACAGGCTACACGGTCATGATCAAAGCAAGTCGATTCCAGAATGTTTTGCATGTTTGGGGCACAGGGGCTCGCAGTTATATTTTGTAAATTACAAAAAAAGGGTGCACTCGACTCGCAGTCGCAAGTGATAAAGTTGACCAGTTGCTTGTCCATGGTTGGTGGTTCTCTCCAGGTACTCCGGCTTCTTCCATCATTAAAACTGGTCACCATGATATAGCTGAAATATTGCTGAAAGTGGCGTTAAAACGCCCAAAATCAAATCAAAATCTTTTTAGCACATACCTGGTGATGTGAAAATATAACTGTGAGCCCCTGTGGTTTGGGGTAACATTAAAACTAAAAGTTCTTGATAACATTTAATCACATATATTTATAGTAACATACATATACGTGGATAGTCGACAAGGCCCTGTGCATTTATCACATGCCAACAACACAACTGAAGTGCACACATTCATATAGATAACACCTGCTAAATGTCTTATAAATTATAATTAAGTCCACTCTCCAGCAGAGTTCACTGCATTGGTGACTGCTCACATGAATTATTGAATATCTAATGCAACACCTTTTGAAATTACGGTAGGAGGTATCAATTATCATTTTAGGTGGATAAAAATACCTGGTACATTTGTACCATCTCTTTAATGAAAGGCCTGAACTATATTTATTGTTTGTAAGATATATATTGTAGATATTACAGGACCACAATCATGAATGTAAATTAGTTTTATGCTAATTGTGTTATCATGTATAAATAATTATTATTATTGATATTAAAGAAAATGTAGATGTTCATTCTATCCTACAATACATATATACATGTGCTGCCGATGATGTGCAGGTAGTATTGTGACAAAGACTTGCAATATTAATTTATATAGATATTTGTATTACAGTTTGAGCTATAACAGTAGAATATATTACCATGGAAACAGAAGTTGATGACATAGAAGATGAAGAGAAATTGTGGAAAATCACAGAAAATTTGGTAAGAAAAAAATTATAAATTTTCTGTCAGATGATCATGAGACTTAATAATAGGTGTTGATAAGAATTGTATTTTATATAATTAAGTGCTAGTCATCTTCATGTTGTTGACATCCTCAGTGGTGTAATTATGAAAAGAAAATTTAAATACTGATGGTCAACAAATCAAGCAACTGTCGCACCTCTCACCTCTGTCCATTGAACACACAGGGATGATTTTTTTCCAGTTATTTAACTGATTTCAGCTACTAAATATTTTCCTCTGAAAATGTTTAATTCCTAAAGCTGCAGGACATGGTATGAACAGGACAAAAATGGAGGGTTTGAAAGGAGGTGTAGATGGTTTCAGTTACTTTAATTAATTTTCAGAATATTAATCATCCCTGAACACAAAAAAAAACAAAAAAACACAGAATAAATTTAGATAGATTTCTACCGGAAAAAAATTCTTGTTCAATCCGTCCATATTTTTTTCTCATTAAACAAATCTTACTTATTGTTTATGAAGACTTGTTGACAAGTAAAAGTATCTTAGAGAGCGTGTTAGCAATTTTTTTGTTTATTTCAGTGAGGAACTGAATTTTCTTTGATCATCAAATATATTTGTATATCTACATACATGTATTTCTTATTAAGACTATTATTTTCATATTTTTCAGTGTAAAAAGTTCAATCACCTTGGAAATGAGTGTGTATTTCTGTCTTTTAGTAAAGATAGAGTACAAAGTCACGGTACAAGAATAGGAAATAAATTCTTAACATCCTATCCAGACTGGTCAGATAGATTCAGAAACTTCTGTGGTATGTCATTGTATGAACCGCATTGGTGGTGTAATGGTTAGCGTGCTCACCTTGAGTGAGGTAGATCGTGGGTTCGAGCCCTGGTCGGGTCTAACCAAAGACTATAAAATTGGTATTTGTTACTTCTACGCTAAACACACAGCATTAAGGAGAAAGAGCAAAGACTGGTTGGCTCAGAATCAGAATAATGTGTCTGAGTGGGACGACATGTCTATCCACGGACTGTGTTTCAGTGAGCTAGAACAATAAAAAGCCAACTAAGTAAGTTGGTCTAGTACAAAGCAGACCTCATCATCATCATCTCATTTAAAATTAACTTCTTCTCGCCATGATATGGCTGATATGACATTAAACAGCACTCGCTCATCATTGGGTGAGGGAAATTAAGGAATATGATCCCTTGATAAGTGTCAAAAGGTCATGTGAGTTAATAATATGCTGAGAAAATTGAACCCAAAATTAACATAAATTACCTATGTAATTGTTTATTGTGGTGCAATTTTTTTGTGATAGTTCTAGGTATGGGGTTATGGTGTTTAGTGCCACTTTCAACAATATTTCAGTTACAAATGTATATCATGACTTTCAGTTTTATTGGTAGAGGAAATCAGAGTACCCAGAGAAAACCACCGGTCTGCCACAAGTCACTGACAATTAACTTTTATCACATAAAGTTGTATTGAGTACACCATGCCATGAGCGGGGGTTAGGTTTATGGTGTTTAACGCCACTTTCAACAATATTTCAGTTATATCATAGCGGTCAGTTTTATTGGTGGAGGAAACCAAAGTACTCAGAGAAAACTGACAAACTTTGTCACATATTGTTGTATTGAGTACAGCACGCCATGAGCGGGATTTGAACTCACAACTTTAGTGGTGATAGGCACTGAATACATAGGGAATTAAATCCAACTACCATAGAACACAAGCACTACGGCCCATACGTAGTGTTTTATATTATTGACTATGATAGTTCTGTAAGTTTGGTTTAGTTGGTTTATGGTGTTTAATGACACTTTCAACAATATTTCAGTTATATTGTGGCAGTCAGTTTTATTGGTGGAGGAAACCGGAGTACCCAGAGAAAACCATCAACCTGTCGCTAGTCGCTGACTAGTTCTGTAATGTGATATATTATTGACTGTATTTTTAGTAGCTTCTTACGGAACCAATACAGAAGATGATGAGGATCCTTGTATGTTAATTATCTCCCTTGATGCCTGTGATGAGAAGAAGGCATTAACAGAAGAACAGAAAAGGAATAACCCTGTTAACAATACAGTATGTATTATAAAACTACAGTCAAACCTATCGTAACGATCACCTGCTCATTGTGGTCACTTTTGTGCTCTCCCGGTGCATTATACTATATATTTTAATTCGATATAGCGGTCACCTGTTCAATGTGGTCAGCGGTCCCCATTTATATGTAATTTTCAGCGTAAAACCTTTGTATAACGGTAAATTTATTTAAAAATAATACCGAAAGTGATTTCGGAAGATCAGTATTTTTCTCAAATATACCAAAAATTCTGAGCTGTTACAAAATATATTGATTGATTGATTTAATTAACTAAATAAACAAACACCATGAATTTTGTGAATAGTAAATTACATAAAAGACAGTTTATCCCTGGGCGTTATTAGAGATTTTTATTCATTACGATGAGAGTAGAAATTCACTCACCAAAAATATTTTGTATCTAGTACATCATGTCAAAATCATCAACATCCATAAATAGGAAAGCTTTGAAATTAGACAACAAAATGAAAGCAATAAATCATCGTGATGTTGGGAAAAGTTGTCGGACTGTGGGCGAGGAGATGGGTGTTGGTCGTACCCAGATAATGAACATTCTTAAAAGAAAACATGAGATTCTTGACGATTTTGAAAACAATGCTTCGAGTTCAACATCGTGTTACTGGAAATTGTACTTTTGTTGATTAAATATCTTTATTTATTTATTTATTATCATATTGAGATAATTTCATCGACAATAAATGTAAACAAGAGTAATATTACGACAGGAACAAAATAACAAGTAAAACATTATTAAAAACAAAATGTAATGAAAAATGTTTATTTACAACTAGCGTGCAATATTTGTCGAAAAATCAAAACCCTTCATATAAAGGTCACCTGTATATAGTGGTCATTTTGTCAATCTCCCCCCAGGTGACCACTATAGACAAGTTTTGACTGTATAATCTACAATTATGGAAAGATAATTTAAACAATGATGGTCAACAATTCCACCAACAATATTTAAACCTAAAAATAAATTCACAAAAAATTAATACAGTTATTATACGGCCGCTACATTATAAACATATTACGTTTAGTCCTCATTGTAGTTTTCCGTTTCTAGAGGGAGTTAAGGGTTATGGTATTTAACGTCACTTTCAACAATATTTCAGTTATATCGTGGCTGTCAGTTTTATTGGTCGAGGAAACTGAGGTACACTGAGAAAACCACCGACGTGCTGCAAGTCAATGACAAACTTTATCACATAATGTTGTATCGAGTACACCTCGCCATGAGTTGGATTCAAACTCACAACTTCATGATGGCCTTTCCATTTGTAGATATCACATTTTATTTTACAATAACTTAGATTCCACTTGACCAATGTTTTTGAGCTTTTAACACAATGACCCCTGACACAGAATTAAGTAAAAGCTGCAATTGATTTTTGGGGATTTGAGCCATACTTGTTTCCAAACAAGAGGCCAATAGATGTCCAAAATGGTCGATTTTCTGCAATTATATAATAGACACCAGCACTTGGAGTCATAAAGTATTTGAGTATGATTTTTGGCAGTGGTGTAATGGTTAACATGTTCACCTTGAGAGTGATAGATCGGGGGTTGAGCCCTAATCAAGTCAACCCAAAGACTGTAAAATTTGTATTTGCTACTTCTCTGCTAAGCATGGAGCATTAAGTATATTAAAGACTGGTTGGCCCAGAATCAGGATAATCTGTGCCAGTGGAGCGACATTTTTGACCTGTGGTAGACTGTTGTCTCAGGGAGATTACACAAAAAAAATTCCAATTAAGCATGTTGGTATAGTACAAAACGGACATCAACATTTATTGAAATGTTACTTGTTCTCTAGTCATCTGGAATATGTTACTTGTTCTCTAGTCATGTGGAATATGTTACTTGTTCTCTAGTCATCTGGAATATGTTACTTGTTCTCTAGTCATCTGGAATATGTTACTTGTTTTCTAGTCATTTGGAATATGTTACTTGTTCTCTAGTCTTCTGTTATATGTTACTTGTTCTCTAGTCATCTGGAATATGTTACTTGTTCTCTATTCATCTGTAATATGTTACTTGTTCTCTAGTCATCTGTAATATGTTACTTGTTCTCTAGTCATCTGGAATATATTACTTGTTCTCTAGTCTTCTGGAATATGTTACTTGTTCTCTAGTCATCTGGAATATGTTACTTGTTCTCCAGTCAGCTGGAATATGTTACTTGTTCTCTAGTCATCTGGAATATATTACTTGTTCTCTAGTCATCTGGAATATGTTGCTTGTTCTCTAGTCATCTGAAATATGTTACTTGTTTTCTAGTCATTTGGAATATGTTACTTGTTCTCTAGTCTTCTGTAATATGTTACTTGTTCTCTAGTCATCTGAAATATGTTACTTGTTCTCTAGTCATCTGGAATATGTTACTTGTTCTCTATTCATCTGGAATATGTTACTTGTTCTCTAGTCATCTGGAATATGTTACTTGTTTTCTAGTCATTTGGAATATGTTACTTGTTCTCTAGTCTTCTGTAATATGTTACTTGTTCTCTAGTCATCTGAAATATGTTACTTGTTCTCTAGTCATCTGGAATATGTTACTTGTTCTCTATTCATCTGGAATATGTTACTTGTTCTCTAGTCTTCTGTAATATGTTACTTGTTCTCTAGTCATCTGAAATATGTTACTTGTTCTCTAGTCATCTGGAATATGTTACTTGTTCTCTATTCATCTGGAATATGTTACTTGTTCTCTAGTCATCTGGAATATGTTACTTGTTTTCTAGTCATTTGGAATATGTTACTTGTTCTCTAGTCTTCTGTAATATGTTACTTGTTCTCTAGTCATCTGAAATATGTTACTTGTTCTCTAGTCATCTGGAATATGTTACTTGTTCTCTATTCATCTGGAATATGTTACTTGTTCTCTAGTCATCTGGAATATGTTACTTGTTCTCTAGTCATCTGGAATATATTACTTGTTCTCTAGTCTTCTGGAATATGTTACTTGTTCTCTTGTCATCTGGAATATGTTACTTGTTCTCTAGTCATCTGGAATATGTTACTTGTTCTCTAGTCATCTGGAATATATTACTTGTTCTCTAGTCATCTGGAATATGTTGCTTGTTCTCTAGTCATCTGAAATATGTTACTTGTTCTCTAGTCATCTGGAATATGTTACTTGTTCTCTATTCATCTGGAATATGTTACTTGTTCTCTAGTCATCTGGAATATGTTACTTGTTTTCTAGTCATTTGGAATATGTTACTTGTTCTCTAGTCTTCTGTAATATGTTACTTGTTCTCTAGTCATCTGAAATATGTTACTTGTTCTCTAGTCATCTGGAATATGTTACTTGTTCTCTATTCATCTGGAATATGTTACTTGTTCTCTAGTCATCTGGAATATGTTACTTGTTCTCTATTCATCTGGAATATGTTACTTGTTCTCTAGTCATCTGGAATATATTACTTGTTCTCTAGTCATCTGGAATATGTTACTTGTTTTCTAGTCTTCTGTAATATGTTACTTGTTCTCTAGTCATCTGAAATATGTTACTTGTTCTCTAGTCATCTGGAATATGTTACTTGTTCTCTATTCATCTGGAATATGTTACTTGTTCTCTAGTCATCTGGAATATGTTACTTGTTCTCTATTCATCTGGAATATGTTACTTGTTCTCTAGTCATCTGGAATATATTACTTGTTCTCTAGTCTTCTGGAATATGTTACTTGTTCTCTAGTCATCTGGAATATGTTACTTGATCTCTAGTCATCTGGAATATGTTACTTGTTCTCTAGTCATCTGGAATATATTACTTGTTCTCTAGTCATCTGGAATATGTTGCTTGTTCTCTAGTCATCTGGAATATGTTACTTGTTCTCTAGTCATCTGGAATATGTTACTTGTTCTCTAGTCTTCTGTAATATGTTACTTGTTCTCTAGTCATCTGAAATATGTTACTTGTTCTCTAGTCATCTGGAATATGTTACTTGTTCTCTATTCATCTGGAATATGTTACTTGTTCTCTAGTCATCTGGAATATGTTACTTGTTTTCTAGTCATTTGGAATATGTTACTTGTTCTCTAGTCTTCTGTAATATGTTACTTGTTCTCTAGTCATCTGAAATATGTTACTTGTTCTCTAGTCATCTGGAATATGTTACTTGTTCTCTATTCATCTGGAATATGTTACTTGTTCTCTAGTCATCTGGAATATGTTACTTGTTCTCTATTCATCTGGAATATATTACTTGTTCTCTAGTCATCTGGAATATGTTACTTGTTCTCTAGTCATCTGGAATATGTTGCTTGTTCTCTAGTCTTCTGTAATATGTTACTTGTTCTCTAGTCATCTGGAATATGTTACTTGTTCTCTAGTCATCTGGAATATGTTACTTGTTCTCTAGTCATCTGGAATATGTTACTTGTTCTCTAGTCATCTGGAATATGTTGCTTGTTCTCTAGTCTTCTGTAATATGTTACTTGTTCTCTAGTCATCTGGAATATGTTACTTGTTCTCTAGTCATCTGGAATATGTTACTTGTTCTCTATTCATCTGGAATATGTTACTTGTTCTCTAGTCATCTGGAATATGTTACTTGTTCTCTATTCATTTGGAATATGTTACTTGTTCTCTAGTCTTCTGTAATATGTTACTTGTTCTCTAGTCATCTGAAATATGTTACTTGTTCTCTAGTCATCTGGAATATGTTACTTGTTCTCTAGTCATCTGGAATATGTTACTTGTTCTCTAGTCATCTGGAATATGTTACTTGTTCTCTAGTCATCTGGAATATGTTATTTGTTCTCTAGTCATCTGGAATATGTTACTTGTTCTCTAGTCATCTGGAATATGTTACTTGTTCTCTAGTCTTCTGTAATATGTTACTTGTTCTCTAGTCATCTGGAATATGTTACTTGTTCTCTAGTCATCTGGAATATGTTACTTGTTCTCTAGTCATCTGGAATATGTTACTTGTTCTCTAGTCAACTTGGCATTAAAGAACCATCACTGACAGCCAGGATATATTAACTGAAATATTGTTGAAAGTGGCATTAGACACAAACACCACCACCACCACTAAATAATATATTTTGTTTTAGGATTCGGAGATTGAAAAGAATGACACTGATGATTGTAATGCTGAGGATAAAAATAAAACTGGTGAAATACCTTCCCATCAATTTAAAAAGATCAAATCAGGTATGTGTATCATTTTACATTTTGAGGGATGATTCTGGTTAGAAAATAAAGTAACTGAAATCAATGAAAAATAGCTGAAACCATCTACACCCCCTTTCAAAATGGTCATTTTTTACCTGTTCTGAACCTTGTCCAGGAACTTTCGGAAAACAATTTTCAGAGGAAAACAGCTGAAAATAAATGGCAAAAATTATCCCTACAGTTTGTGCCTACAACATATCAAAAGGGTCATGGGTGGCCGAGTTGTTAAGGTCATGGACTACTGACCTAAAGTCATTAACATTGGTTTGAGCCCTGATGCCCAACTCAAGTGTTAAGGTTTCCAGACAGTTATCTATGGTTTGGGGTTTCACTAGTTTGTTCTGGCTTTCCTACCCAACAAGTGTTAAGGTTTCCAGACAGTTATCTATGGTCTGGGTTTCACTAGTTTGTTCTGGCTTTCCTACCCAACAAGTGTTAAGGTTTCCAGACAGTTATCTATGGTCTGGGGTTTCACTAGTTTGTTCTGGCTTTCCTGCCCAACAAGTGTTAAGGTTTCCAGACAGTTATCTATGGTCTGGGGTTTCACTAGTTTGTTCTGGCTTTCCTGCCCAACAAGTGTTAAGGTTTCCAGACAGTTATCTATGGTCTGGGTTTCACTAGTTTGTTCTGGCTTTCCTGCCCAACAAGTGTTAAGGTTTCCAGACAGTTATCTATGGTCTGGGTTTCACTAGTTTGTTCTGGCTTTCCTGCCCAACAAGTGTTAAGGTTTCCAGACAGTTATCTATGGTCTGGGGTTTCACTAGTTTGTTCTGGCTTTCCTGCCCAACAAGTGTTAAGGTTTCCAGACAGTTATCTATGGTCTGGGGTTTTACTAGTTTGTTCTGGCTTTCCTGCCCAACAAGTGTTAAGGTTTCCAGACAGTTATCTATGGTCTGGGTTTCACTAGTTTGTTCTGGCTTTCCTGCCCAACAAGTGTTAAGGTTTCCAGACAGTTATCTATGGTCTGGGTTTCACTAGTTTGTTCTGACTTTCCTACCCAATAAGTGTTAAGGTTTCCAGACAATTATCTATGGTCTGGGGTTTCACTAGTTTGTTCTGGCTTTCCTACCCAACAAGTGTTAAGGTTTCCAGACATTTATCTATGGTCTGGGTTTCACTAGTTTGTTCTGGCTTTCCTGCCCAACAAGTGTTAAGGTTTCCAGACAGTTATCTATGGTCTGGGTTTCACTAGTTTGTTCTGGCTTTCCTACCCAATAAGTGTTAAGGTTTCCAGACAGTTATCTATGGTCTGGGTTTCACTAGTTTGTTCTGGCTTTCCTACCCAATAAGTGTTTAGGTTTCCAGACAGTTATCTATGGTCTGGGTTTCACTAGTTTGTTCTGGCTTTCCTACCCAATAAGTGTTAAGGTTTCCAGACAGTTATCTATGGTCTGGGTTTCACTAGTTAGTTCTGGCTTTCCTACCCAACAAGTGTTAAGGTTTCCAGACAGTTATCTATGGTCTGGGTTTCACTAGTTTGTTCTGGCTTTCCTGCCCTACAAGTGTTAAGGTTTCCAGACAGTTATCTATGGTCTGGGTTTCACTAGTTTGTTCTGGCTTTCCTACCCAATAAGTGTTAAGGTTTCCAGACAGTTATCTATGGTCTGGGATTTCACTAGTTTGTTCTGGCTTTCCTGCCCAACAAGTGTTAAGGTTTCCAGACAGTTATCTATGGTCTGGATTTCACTAGTTTGTTCTGGCTTTCCTGCCCAACAAGTGTTAAGGTTTCCAGACAGTTATCTATGGTCTGGGTTTCACTAGTTTGTTCTGGCTTTCCTACCCAATAAGTGTTAAGGTTTCCAGACAGTTATCTATGGTCTGGGTTTCACTAGTTTGTTCTGGCTTTCCTACCCAATAAGTGTTAAGGTTTCCAGACAGTTATCTATGGTCTGGGTTTCACTAGTTTGTTCTGGCTTTCCTGCCCAACAAGTGTTAAGGTTTCCAGACAGTTATCTATGGTCTGGGTTTCACTAGTTTGTTCTGGCTTTCCTGCCCAACAAGTGTTAAGGTTTCCAGACAGTTATCTATGGTCTGGGTTTCACTAGTTTGTTCTGGCTTTCCTGCCCAACAAGTGTTAAGGTTTCCAGACAGTTATCTATGGTCTGGGGTTTCACTAGTTTGTTCTGGCTTTCCTGCCCAACAAGTGTTAAGGTTTCCAGACAGTTATCTATGGTCTGGGTTTCACTAGTTTGTTCTGGCTTTCCTGCCCAACAAGTGTTAAGGTTTCCAGACAGTTATCTATGGTCTGGGTTTCACTAGTTTGTTCTGGCTTTCCTGCCCAACAAGTGTTAAGGTTTCCAGACAGTTATCTATGGTCTGGGTTTCACTAGTTTGTTCTGGCTTTCCTACCCAATAAGTGTTAAGGTTTCCAGACAGTTATCTATGGTCTGGGGTTTCACTAGTTTGTTCTGGCTTTCCTGCCCAACAAGTGTTAAGGTTTCCAGACAGTTATCTATGGTCTGGGTTTCACTAGTTTGTTCTGGCTTTCCTGCCCAACAAGTGTTAAGGTTTCCAGACAGTTATCTATGGTCTGGGTTTCACTAGATTGTTCTGGCTTTCCTACCCAATAAGTGTTAAGGTTTCCAGACAGTTATCCATGGTCTGGGGTTTCACTAGTTTGTTCTGGCTTTCCTGCCCAACAAGTGTTAAGGTTTCCAGACAGTTATCTATGGTCTGGGTTTCACTAGTTTGTTCTGGCTTTCCTGCCCAACAAGTGTTAAGGTTTCCAGACAGTTATCTATGGTCTGGGTTTCACTAGTTTGTTCTGGCTTTCCTACCCAATAAGTGTTAAGGTTTCCAGACAGTTATCTATGGTCTGGGTTTCACTAGTTTGTTCTGGCTTTCCTGCCCAACAAGTGTTAAGGTTTCCAGACAGTTATCTATGGTCTGGGTTTCACTAGTTTGTTCTGGCTTTCCTGCCCAACAAGTGTTAAGGTTTCCAGACAGTTATCTATGGTCTGGGTTTCACTAGTTTGTTCTGGCTTTCCTGCCCAACAAGTGTTAAGGTTTCCAGACAGTTATCTATGGTCTGGGTTTCACTAGTTTGTTCTGGCTTTCCTACCCAATAAGTGTTAAGGTTTCCAGACAGTTATCTATGGTCTGGGTTTCACTAGTTTGTTCTGGCTTTCCTACCCAATAAGTGTTAAGGTTTCCAGACAGTTATCTATGGTCTGGGTTTCACTAGTTTGTTCTGGCTTTCCTGCCCAACAAGTGTTAAGGTTTCCAGACAGTTATCTATGGTCTGGGTTTCACTAGTTTGTTCTGGCTTTCCTACCCAATAAGTGTTAAGGTTTCCAGACAGTTATCTATGGTCTGGGGTTTCACTAGTTTGTTCTGGCTTTCCTGCCCAACAAGTGTTAAGGTTTCCAGACAGTTATCTATGGTCTGGGTTTCACTAGTTTGTTCTGGCTTTCCTGCCCAACAAGTGTTAAGGTTTCCAGACAGTTATCTATGGTCTGGGTTTCACTAGTTTGTTCTGGCTTTCCTACCCAATAAGTGTTAAGGTTTCCAGACAGTTATCCATGGTCTGGGGTTTCACTAGTTTGTTCTGGCTTTCCTGCCCAACAAGTGTTAAGGTTTCCAGACAGTTATCTATGGTCTGGGTTTCACTAGTTTGTTCTGGCTTTCCTGCCCAACAAGTGTTAAGGTTTCCAGACAGTTATCTATGGTCTGGGTTTCACTAGTTTGTTCTGGCTTTCCTACCCAATAAGTGTTAAGGTTTCCAGACAGTTATCTATGGTCTGGGTTTCACTAGTTTGTTCTGGCTTTCCTGCCCAACAAGTGTTAAGGTTTCCAGACAGTTATCTATGGTCTGGGTTTCACTAGTTTGTTCTGGCTTTCCTGCCCAACAAGTGTTAAGGTTTCCAGACAGTTATCTATGGTCTGGGTTTCACTAGTTTGTTCTGGCTTTCCTAACCAACAAGTGTTAAGGTTTCCAGACAGTTATCTATGGTCTGGGTTTCACTAGTTTGTTCTGGATTTCCTACCCAATAAGTGTTAAGGTTTCCAGACAGTTATCTATGGTCTGGGTTTCACTAGTTTGTTCTGGCTTTCCTGCCCAACAAGTGTTAAGGTTTCCAGACAGTTATCTATGGTCTAGGGTTTCACTAGTTTGTTCTGGCTTTCCTGCCCAACAAGTGTTAAGGTTTCCAGACAGTTATCTATGGTCTGGGGTTTCACTAGTTTGTTCTGGCTTTCCTGCCCAACAAGTGTTAAGGTTTCCAGACAGTTTTCTATGGTCTGGGGTTTCACTAGTTTGTTCTGGCTTTCCTGCCCAACAAGTGTTAAGGTTTCCAGACAGTTATCTATGGTCTGGGGTTTCACTAGTTTGTTCTGGCTTTCCTGTCCAACAAGTGTTAAGGTTTCCAGACAGTTATCTATGGTCTGGGTTTCACTAGTTTGTTCTGGCTTTCCTACCCAATAAGTGTTAAGGTTTCCAGACAGTTATCTATGGTCTGGGTTTCACTAGTTTGTTCTGGCTTTCCTGCCCAACAAGTGTTAAGGTTTCCAGACAGTTATCTATGGTCTGGGTTTCACTAGTTTGTTCTGGCTTTCCTGCCCAACAAGTGTTAAGGTTTCCAGACAGTTATCTATGGTCTGGGTTTCACTAGTTTGTTCTGGCTTTCCTAACCAACAAGTGTTAAGGTTTCCAGACAGTTATCTATGGTCTGGGTTTCACTAGTTTGTTCTGGCTTTCCTGCCCAACAAGTGTTAAGGTTTCCAGACAGTTATCTATGGTCTGGGTTTCACTAGTTTGTTCTGGCTTTCCTAACCAACAAGTGTTAAGGTTTCCAGACAGTTATCTATGGTCTGGGTTTCACTAGTTTGTTCTGGCTTTCCTACCCAATAAGTGTTAAGGTTTCCAGACAGTTATCTATGGTCTGGGTTTCACTAGTTTGTTCTGGCTTTCCTGCCCAACAAGTGTTAAGGTTTCCAGACAGTTATCTATGGTCTGGGTTTCACTAGTTTGTTCTGGCTTTCCTGCCCAACAAGTGTTAAGGTTTCCAGACAGTTATCTATGGTCTGGGTTTCACTAGTTTGTTCTGGCTTTCCTGCCCAACAAGTGTTAAGGTTTCCAGACAGTTATCTATGGTCTGGGGTTTCACTAGTTTGTTCTGGCTTTCCTGCCCAACAAGTGTTAAGGTTTCCAGACAGTTATCTATGGTCTGGGTTTCACTAGTTTGTTCTGGCTTTCCTGCCCAACAAGTGTTAAGGTTTCCAGACAGTTATCTATGGTCTGGGTTTCACTAGTTTGTTCTGGCTTTCCTGCCCAACAAGTGTTAAGGTTTCCAGACAGTTATCTATGGTCTGGGTTTCACTAGTTTGTTCTGGCTTTCCTACCCAATAAGTGTTAAGGTTTCCAGACAGTTATCTATGGTCTGGGGTTTCACTAGTTTGTTCTGGCTTTCCTGCCCAACAAGTGTTAAGGTTTCCAGACAGTTATCTATGGTCTGGGTTTCACTAGTTTGTTCTGGCTTTCCTACCCAACAAGTGTTAAGGTTTCCAGACAGTTATCTATGGTCTGGGTTTCACTAGATTGTTCTGGCTTTCCTACCCAATAAGTGTTAAGGTTTCCAGACAGTTATCCATGGTCTGGGGTTTCACTAGTTTGTTCTGGCTTTCCTGCCCAACAAGTGTTAAGGTTTCCAGACAGTTATCTATGGTCTGGGTTTCACTAGTTTGTTCTGGCTTTCCTGCCCAACAAGTGTTAAGGTTTCCAGACAGTTATCTATGGTCTGGGTTTCACTAGTTTGTTCTGGCTTTCCTACCCAATAAGTGTTAAGGTTTCCAGACAGTTATCTATGGTCTGGGTTTCACTAGTTTGTTCTGGCTTTCCTGCCCAACAAGTGTTAAGGTTTCCAGACAGTTATCTATGGTCTGGGGTTTCACTAGTTTGTTCTGGCTTTCCTGTCCAACAAGTGTTAAGGTTTCCAGACAGTTATCTATGGTCTGGGTTTCACTAGTTTGTTCTGGCTTTCCTACCCAATAAGTGTTAAGGTTTCCAGACAGTTATCTATGGTCTGGGTTTCACTAGTTTGTTCTGGCTTTCCTGCCCAACAAGTGTTAAGGTTTCCAGACAGTTATCTATGGTCTGGGTTTCACTAGTTTGTTCTGGCTTTCCTGCCCAACAAGTGTTAAGGTTTCCAGACAGTTATCTATGGTCTGGGTTTCACTAGTTTGTTCTGGCTTTCCTAACCAACAAGTGTTAAGGTTTCCAGACAGTTATCTATGGTCTGGGTTTCACTAGTTTGTTCTGGCTTTCCTGCCCAACAAGTGTTAAGGTTTCCAGACAGTTATCTATGGTCTGGGTTTCACTAGTTTGTTCTGGCTTTCCTAACCAACAAGTGTTAAGGTTTCCAGACAGTTATCTATGGTCTGGGTTTCACTAGTTTGTTCTGGCTTTCCTACCCAATAAGTGTTAAGGTTTCCAGACAGTTATCTATGGTCTGGGTTTCACTAGTTTGTTCTGGCTTTCCTGCCCAACAAGTGTTAAGGTTTCCAGACAGTTATCTATGGTCTGGGTTTCACTAGTTTGTTCTGGCTTTCCTGCCCAACAAGTGTTAAGGTTTCCAGACAGTTATCTATGGTCTGGGTTTCACTAGTTTGTTCTGGCTTTCCTGCCCAACAAGTGTTAAGGTTTCCAGACAGTTATCTATGGTCTGGGGTTTCACTAGTTTGTTCTGGCTTTCCTGCCCAACAAGTGTTAAGGTTTCCAGACAGTTATCTATGGTCTGGGTTTCACTAGTTTGTTCTGGCTTTCCTGCCCAACAAGTGTTAAGGTTTCCAGACAGTTATCTATGGTCTGGGTTTCACTAGTTTGTTCTGGCTTTCCTGCCCAACAAGTGTTAAGGTTTCCAGACAGTTATCTATGGTCTGGGTTTCACTAGTTTGTTCTGGCTTTCCTACCCAATAAGTGTTAAGGTTTCCAGACAGTTATCTATGGTCTGGGGTTTCACTAGTTTGTTCTGGCTTTCCTGCCCAACAAGTGTTAAGGTTTCCAGACAGTTATCTATGGTCTGGGTTTCACTAGTTTGTTCTGGCTTTCCTACCCAACAAGTGTTAAGGTTTCCAGACAGTTATCTATGGTCTGGGTTTCACTAGATTGTTCTGGCTTTCCTACCCAATAAGTGTTAAGGTTTCCAGACAGTTATCCATGGTCTGGGGTTTCACTAGTTTGTTCTGGCTTTCCTGCCCAACAAGTGTTAAGGTTTCCAGACAGTTATCTATGGTCTGGGTTTCACTAGTTTGTTCTGGCTTTCCTGCCCAACAAGTGTTAAGGTTTCCAGACAGTTATCTATGGTCTGGGTTTCACTAGTTTGTTCTGGCTTTCCTACCCAATAAGTGTTAAGGTTTCCAGACAGTTATCTATGGTCTGGGTTTCACTAGTTTGTTCTGGCTTTCCTGCCCAACAAGTGTTAAGGTTTCCAGACAGTTATCTATGGTCTGGGTTTCACTAGTTTGTTCTGGCTTTCCTGCCCAACAAGTGTTAAGGTTTCCAGACAGTTATCTATGGTCTGGGTTTCACTAGTTTGTTCTGGCTTTCCTGCCCAACAAGTGTTAAGGTTTCCAGACAGTTATCTATGGTCTGGGTTTCACTAGTTTGTTCTGGCTTTCCTACCCAATAAGTGTTAAGGTTTCCAGACAGTTATCTATGGTCTGGGTTTCACTAGTTTGTTCTGGCTTTCCTACCCAATAAGTGTTAAGGTTTCCAGACAGTTATCTATGGTCTGGGTTTCACTAGTTTGTTCTGGCTTTCCTGCCCAACAAGTGTTAAGGTTTCCAGACAGTTATCTATGGTCTGGGTTTCACTAGTTTGTTCTGGCTTTCCTACCCAATAAGTGTTAAGGTTTCCAGACAGTTATCTATGGTCTGGGGTTTCACTAGTTTGTTCTGGCTTTCCTGCCCAACAAGTGTTAAGGTTTCCAGACAGTTATCTATGGTCTGGGTTTCACTAGTTTGTTCTGGCTTTCCTGCCCAACAAGTGTTAAGGTTTCCAGACAGTTATCTATGGTCTGGGTTTCACTAGTTTGTTCTGGCTTTCCTACCCAATAAGTGTTAAGGTTTCCAGACAGTTATCCATGGTCTGGGGTTTCACTAGTTTGTTCTGGCTTTCCTGCCCAACAAGTGTTAAGGTTTCCAGACAGTTATCTATGGTCTGGGTTTCACTAGTTTGTTCTGGCTTTCCTGCCCAACAAGTGTTAAGGTTTCCAGACAGTTATCTATGGTCTGGGTTTCACTAGTTTGTTCTGGCTTTCCTACCCAATAAGTGTTAAGGTTTCCAGACAGTTATCTATGGTCTGGGTTTCACTAGTTTGTTCTGGCTTTCCTGCCCAACAAGTGTTAAGGTTTCCAGACAGTTATCTATGGTCTGGGTTTCACTAGTTTGTTCTGGCTTTCCTGCCCAACAAGTGTTAAGGTTTCCAGACAGTTATCTATGGTCTGGGTTTCACTAGTTTGTTCTGGCTTTCCTAACCAACAAGTGTTAAGGTTTCCAGACAGTTATCTATGGTCTGGGTTTCACTAGTTTGTTCTGGCTTTCCTACCCAATAAGTGTTAAGGTTTCCAGACAGTTATCTATGGTCTGGGTTTCACTAGTTTGTTCTGGCTTTCCTGCCCAACAAGTGTTAAGGTTTCCAGACAGTTATCTATGGTCTAGGGTTTCACTAGTTTGTTCTGGCTTTCCTGCCCAACAAGTGTTAAGGTTTCCAGACAGTTATCTATGGTCTGGGGTTTCACTAGTTTGTTCTGGCTTTCCTGCCCAACAAGTGTTAAGGTTTCCAGACAGTTTTCTATGGTCTGGGGTTTCACTAGTTTGTTCTGGCTTTCCTGCCCAACAAGTGTTAAGGTTTCCAGACAGTTATCTATGGTCTGGGGTTTCACTAGTTTGTTCTGGCTTTCCTGTCCAACAAGTGTTAAGGTTTCCAGACAGTTATCTATGGTCTGGGTTTCACTAGTTTGTTCTGGCTTTCCTACCCAATAAGTGTTAAGGTTTCCAGACAGTTATCTATGGTCTGGGTTTCACTAGTTTGTTCTGGCTTTCCTGCCCAACAAGTGTTAAGGTTTCCAGACAGTTATCTATGGTCTGGGTTTCACTAGTTTGTTCTGGCTTTCCTGCCCAACAAGTGTTAAGGTTTCCAGACAGTTATCTATGGTCTGGGTTTCACTAGTTTGTTCTGGCTTTCCTAACCAACAAGTGTTAAGGTTTCCAGACAGTTATCTATGGTCTGGGTTTCACTAGTTTGTTCTGGCTTTCCTACCCAATAAGTGTTAAGGTTTCCAGACAGTTATCTATGGTCTGGGTTTCACTAGTTTGTTCTGGCTTTCCTGCCCAACAAGTGTTAAGGTTTCCAGACAGTTATCTATGGTCTGGGTTTCACTAGTTTGTTCTGGCTTTCCTGCCCAACAAGTGTTAAGGTTTCCAGACAGTTATCTATGGTCTGGGTTTCACTAGTTTGTTCTGGCTTTCCTGCCAACAAGTGTTAAGGTTTCCAGACAGTTATCTATGGTCTGGGTTTCACTAGTTTGTTCTGGCTTTCCTGCCCAACAAGTGTTAAGGTTTCCAGACAGTTATCTATGGTCTGGGGTTTCACTAGTTTGTTCTGGCTTTCCTGTACCAATTAGTCAAGAACCATCACCATGGCCACCTAAGCACCAAAAAATGTATAATACTCGACCAGGATTGTCGAATAATTTTCTGTGCAAAAAGCTAACTATTAAGCTCTCGCGATCTGGTAATCCAAAAAGTAAGAGGGGTCGTTTAGGATTAGTGATGAAGGTTATGGTGTATAAAGTCACTTTCAATAATGTTTTAGTAACCAGTATATCGTGGTTGAAGAAACCGAAGTACCAGGAGAAAACCAACAACCTGCCACAAGTCACTGACAAATTTTATCACATAATGTTGTATTGAGTACACCTTGCCATGAGTGGGATTCGAATTCACGACTTAAGTGATGATAGACACTGATTGCATGTAGGTAGTTGTAAATCCAACTATCAAATTGATATTGTCAGGTATGTTTCCTCCACCAATTATTATTGACTGCCAAAATATCTCTATACATCAGTGGTCTAATATTGAGGGCAGTAGATAGGGTTTGAGCCTTGGTTCAAAACCAAAACTATAATATTGGTATTTGTTGCTTCTCTGCTAAGCAGGTAGCTTTTTAAAGAGGAGTAGTGTACTGCATCAGTGGCGTAATGGTTAGTGTGCTTGCCTCGAGTGCGGTAGATCGTGGGTTTGAGCCCGGGTGGGGTCAAACCAAAGACTATAAAATTGGTATTTATTGCTTCTCCGCTAAGCATGCAGCATTAAGAAGAAAGAGCAAAGACTGGTTGGTTCGGAATCAGAATAATGTGTCAGAGTGGAGTGACATGTCTATCCGCAGACTATTGTTTCAGTTAGCACTATGAAAATTCTCAACTCTAGTGTGAAGCCAACATCATCATCTTCTCATCGAAATCAAAATGTAATATGTTCTCGCCATGATATAGCTGAAAAATTACTTCCTTTGCATTAAACAACAATCACTCACTCACTCACACCCATAAGATATATCTGAAATATGTGGTCCGTGGCTGAATATTTGTAAGGTCAAAGTATTTTCAAATAAAGTTGTGATATATTATTCTACGATGTCTTGTGTCTCAGTTAAAAAGCTAAAATAAGGTAATTACCGGTATTGCAAAAAGTTATTTCCAATGTACGCTTTCATATGGGTTCATGGTGTTTAACGTCACTTTCAACTATATTTCAGTTATAATATATTGTGGGGGTCAGTTTTATTGGTGTAGGGAACAGAAGTACCCGAAGAAAACAACCGACCTGTCGCAAAACACTCAAATAAGAACATTATAGCAAAAACTTATTTCCAACCATCCAGTGTATGCTTTCAATTTGAGTTTAATTTCTGTGTCTGTTTTATTTAATTACAGAAAAGGAAAAAGACATGAAAAAGAAAAGATCAAAGAAAACTAAACTACTTCCTGTATGTAAAGAAAAAAGAAGTGTAGAATTGGAGAAGTTTGTAGAGGGAATTAAAACCAGAAGTTGTTCAAAATCAAATAAAGTCACTGTAAAGGACCGCAGGAATGTCTGCAAAAAATTATCAAAGAAATTAATGTTCAATAAAACTGTTTCAAAAGACAAGAAAAAAACTGATGATACAGTGTCAAAAGATGAGAGAAAAATTGATTGCAAAGTTTCAAAACAAAGGGGAGGTAAATCTTATATAGATAGGGGAGATAACCAGATTGAACTTTTGACAAATAGTTCAGAAACTAAAGAGGAAAGTGATAATCATCACAAAAAGAATAACGGAAGTAAAACCAGACTAAATGAAGAAGCACGATACAGTAAATTACACCCTGATCTTCAGGAGTTGTGGACATATCTAAATCGATTGAAGTTCGACTGTAAACTTTGTTCTAAAGAATATGACAATTACAATAGTTATTACAATCACATGAGATCACACAAAGACTTCAAGCATTGTAAAATATGTGATGTTTTTATTCCAAAAGGATGGGAAAACATAGAGAATCATAAGGCGGAAAAACACGTCCATGATTTACACTTTAAATGTTATAGATGCGGGAGGCAATATAAGAGCAAACTTGGATTGAAATCACACTTTATCGTTAACCATGCTGATAAAGTCGTCAGGTTTAAATGTCAGATATGTAATGCTCAGTATGGCACTCAGGCAATGTTGACACGACATAAACATGTACATAAATTTGAAAATTCATGTTTTATTTGTCTTGAGAAAATAGACACAAAGGAGAAACTGAAAGTACACATGAAAGACATACATAATTATTATATCTGCACTTTCTGTAGTTCATATTTTGTCAACCACATTGAGGTGGAAGAACATGAAAAAACTCACTTGCATACTGATGCGGAGGTGGATATTCTAGACACTAATACTACATCCATTTCTCATGCTATAGACACTAATTCTACTTCTGTTAAAGAAAGTACAATCATTTCAACATGTTCAATTACAAGCGAAAAAGAAGAGCTAAGTACGTTTGAAAAGAGTACGAAAAGTTGTGAAGCGAAATTAAAAGGAAAAGATGCAGGAAATTACTCATTGAATGCTGACAATACTGAAGCTAACATAGAAGTGAAAAGAGAAGAAACAAATATTGGTTTTTTGGATGGTATTGACAGGTATTTCACAGAAAAAGCAGTAGAAATCGATAAGGAATGCCATATAAAAGAACAAAATGGAAAATCAAATTCAACAGATGACAGCTTGGAAGTTTTGTTGAAAAATTGTAAATTTTGCGGAAAACATTTTGCACGACCAAATGCTTTACTAAGACACATGAATCTACACAATAATAAGTCCAACTTTACCTGTGAGCACTGTGGGAAAATCTGCAAAACTGACAAAACTTTTAAGCGTCACATGATCTTACATCTGCCCAATGAGGATAAGCCTTTTAAATGTAACGTTTGTGGTAAAGGTTTTCCGACACGGAATAATCTAAATAGACACTCCGTAGAACTTCACAATTCAATAAATCAGTATATTTGTGAATATTGTGGTAAAGGTTATCGTAATCTAAGACAGTTGAAGGTAAGTTCATATAAATACAAGCATAAGAGTTAGGGTTACAGGGATTACCCTGGGATTTTATGTTGATGGGCCAAAGGCTTATCCTGAGACCTATTTTGCTTACAGTTCACTTGGTCTTGATCTATACTTTAATCAAGGAATTAATTGCCTTGTAATCATTATTAACCAGAAAAAAAAAAAATTTCTGCCTTTTTTAATTTGATCAATTTTGCATTTTGATTTAAAAATTAGGTACCTGTTATTCCTATTGAAATCAACTTTTCATCGATTTAAAGCTGGGATAAAAAATATTTTCCCAGATTCCTGAAGATTACTACAAGAATACGTAATAAAACAACCCGTAAAAAATTGTTACTTGACCGAATCGGATCAGAATTTTACTTGAGAAAAATAAGCAATAAGAATATTTTATACAGAAGTTCAAGGTTATTGTAAACTGGTTCCCGCTAAGGCCAAAAAAAAAATATGTGTGTTTCTGATTACATGGTCTTCAAAATTAGGGTCGGTAGGTATGGATTATTTTTTTTTAAGCCTACATTACAAGTACATGTATGCTCCTTCCTCTAAAATCACACAAACTTGTTTCTTTCTTTCTTACTACAGCTTATTAATTATTTGACATGCAGTACAATGTTTTTGTTATCACTTGTGTGTATTCTCCATTCTTTATTTCTACACCTGAATAATTATGATACTGAAACATCGATCAAATGTACAAGGAAATGAAGAAAATTAAAACAGGAAACCGGTCTTTAATAAATCTGTTTCAATTAAATGCTTATCAGGAAGCGTCAATATCGCAACAGTCAAGCGTCTATTGTTGAAGTCGGAAACAAACACGGAAACGGAGACGAATTTCCGGATTTTGCCAATCTATTATTTTTTTTGGCATAAAAAATGTTAGGGTCGGCGGTAAAATTTTAGGGTCGGTTGGTCGATCGGAAACACACATATTTTTTTTTGGCCTAATATACATGTACTACTATTATACGAAATACGAACGAGATATGGTAGTCGGCCAAGAACCAGCAATGGGATTCTCTCAAAATAATTTTTCACTCGAGACATCGGAAAGTAAATGAGTTCGATTTCTTGCCGCAGCTTCCGCTCATGACACAAAATGACTATGGCATTTTAGACATGTCAGCGGCGGTCTGACGCGTTTTCATTCTTTTAGTGCAGCATTTCCGACAATAACGCGTCAATGCCGCAAATCCGCAGCCCAGAGTGATCCCTGGGGTCAGAGTGTTTAACGTTACTTTCAATAATATTTCAGTTATATCGTGGCGATCAGTTTTATTGGTGGAAGAAACTTTACTACTTGGAAAAAACCACCAACCTGTCACAAGTCACTAACAAACTTTTATCACATAATGTGTCAAGTACACCTCGCCTGAACGGGATTCGAACTCGCGTTAGTGGTGATAGGCACTGATTACATAGGTAGTTGTAAATTCAACTACCATATGATCACGACCATACAAGTGAAAGGTGTCATGTCAGTTGCTATTATCAAAACTAACTTTTTGGTATAGACACTTGGTTGACCGTTATGGAATATCTGTGTCACAAATGACCACGGATATGTTCCACTTGTTGTAAACACTTCCTGGTCCTTTCCTTATTCACGACTTATTACCGGGTTTGTGGCTAGATTAACATGACAGGTGCCGTTAGTGGAGCAGGAACTGCTTACCCTTCTGGAGCACCTGAGCAGTGCCTGAAATGGACGGTCGCCCAGTCGCCAAATGCGACTAATATCTTATTCGGGCGACCAAAAGCTGCTCCAAATTAGGTAGTCACTGGCCCAACAAAAAACGTCTGGGCGATTGCCTTAAAGACCGTTAAAAATTGTTGTTTTACCGAAACCGGGACATAAACTGAAACTTCAACTGTAGATAACTCTTCTGTTCTAGTCGAAAACGGTTTGTTACGAGCACAGCGATTGGTCCAAATACATTTTTGTAGCCAATGAATACACAGCTAATGTAATTTACTGTTCTCCACAATTATTTATTTTTATCGAGCCAATCAATACACGTTTCCTACACGTTTATAAGAAAACTTTATTTTGATTCGGCACATAATAAAACAGTACAACATATTGAGCTCTAAGGAGCTTTTTACCGAATATAATACATTCACTAAATATTAGAAAAGAAACGTGTTTTTTTTGTTTATTTATGATCTAATTATTAAAATTGATAACTTTCACGGGCGAAGTGGAAAGTTGTGAAGAGAATTCTATCAACTTATAATGTTTGTGATCTGGTATCTTCCACCGTTCGGAAATTTATTCATTCAATCTGCTGCAAAATGTACACGTACGAATTTCATTTTACAAAAATCGAAAGACTTTTTGTGTCAATCCTTAGGTAATCATTGAAAAACTTTTCCTCAACAACGGAGAGAAAATCGTTGACAGTAATGTCAAACTACGGAAACGATCTGGCCTGTCACTAATTTTAAACTTTTCATAGTTCATCTCTATACGTACACGGCTACATTTTAATGACATTTTGGAGTGTTTTCTTTTTTGTTTACAAATTAAAAAATAACAGGAAAAGTTAACAATTATATTAAACAGAAAATGACAGCATCGTTTGTTATTTCAACAAAGTGAGATACTTGTTTGGAATGAATAACCAACTGACATTACCCCGAACTGAGAGGTTATTTTTCTTTAAAATCACTTCTTCATAGTGGATTGAAACAAGTGATGTCACTCTTCATTTTGGGGCCACCATTATGCCATTTGGGCCAGTGACTCGATCATTAGTTTTATATGTATGTTTTGTAGATCGTTGTTTGTCCTTTTGTACTTTTTCTTTTGGCCATTGTGTTGTCTGTTCTTCGATATATGGATTCTGATTACCTCCCTTTGGTATCTTCAAACTCTTCTTACACAAAATGCCATCAGATAAATATGTTTTATCTCTTTATTTGATGTAAAAATGATGTCGTTTTTTTATTGTAAGTTAAAAGTTTTATCCCTTTTGTTATAAAAGTTTTTTTATTTTTTTTATTTACACACCAATAAAAATGTGTTTTAATCCCTTTATTTAAATTAAAAATTATGTTTTATTTTTTTTATTTACACACCAATAAAAAGGTGTTTTAATCCCTTTATTTAAATTAAAAATTATGTTTTATTTTTTTTATTTACACACCAATAAAAAGGTGTTTTAATCCCTTTATTTAAATTAGAAATTATGTTTTATTTTTTTTATTTACACACCAATAAAAATGTGTTTTAATACAATATACCTTTATTTACACTCCATGAAATATAAGAATTATGTCTAATACATTTATTAAGATTGCAATAAAAATGTTTTTTGTCCCTTTATTTTCACTACAATGAATAACATTGTTTTTTATCCATTTGCACCAATGCTCTACATTAAGGCTTGTTACAAGGGCTGTCATGGTCGTGATCGTATGGTAGTTGGATTTACTACTACTTATGCAATCATGGCCTATCACTACTAAAGTTATGAGTTCGAATCCCGCTCATGGCAAGGTGTACTTGATACAACATTATGTGATAAAGTTTGTCAGTGACTTACTGCAAGTCAGTGGTTTCTCCAGGTACTCCAGTTTCCACCTCCAATAAAACTTACTGCCACGATATAACTGAAATATTGTTGAAAGTGGTGTTAAACACCATAGAGGTAATCAACATCCGTAAATCGAAGGACAGACAACACAATGGCCACAAAAAAGAGACAAAGGGACAAACAACGATCTATTAAACACCACACTGAAAACTAAAGATCGAGCAACACGAACCCCACTAGAAACCAGTTCCTACTCCACTAGTAGCACCTGTTGTGTTACTCAGTATCATAATATTTTTTTTAAAGATAAATTGGATTTATTAGGAGTTTTGCTTGACAAATTGTATTGTAGCTATTATAAAAGTTTTTTTGTGGTTAATTCAGCTCAGAAACTAGGTTTTTGGGGTGATTCTACAATGTAGCAAGCTTAAGATGAAGCCAGATTCGCCATTTACTTAATACTAGACATCATATGATAAAATTTTGATTTATGGTGTTTAACGTCACTTTCAACAATATTTCAGTTTTATCATGGCGGCCAATTTTATTGATGGAGGAAACCGGGGTACCAGGAGAAAACCACTGACCTGTCGCAAGCTTAAGTCGCTGACAAACTGTATCACATAATGTTGTATCGCCTGAGTGGGATTTGAACTGGCAATGTTAGTGGTGATAGGTACAGATTACATAGGTAGTTGTAAATCCAACTACCATGCGATAACAACCACGACGGTTCCCATAAAATTTTGAAATAATGTCAGATATTCTTCACATTTATTATTGTACTTTGTAAATTTCTCACAGAAATGTTTTCTGACCAGGTGAAACGGTGATTATTTCGAATATTAGTGTTAGAAATTTCAAGAATAAAAATTTTAATTAGAAAATTTCTTATAATTTATATTTTCAGATTCATAATAGAACACACACAGGTGAACTTCCTTATCAGTGCAACGAGTGTCACAAAAAGTTCAGAAGCTGGGACATGATGAACAATCATAGAATCACTCACAAACCTAAAACCATCATCTGTGACATTTGTAGAAAGGTTTTCTCACATCGTCATCGATTGAGTGTTCATAAAAAATCCCATGATGCAATTGGAAAACATAAATGCTTATTTGACGACGCACGATTCAAAACGGCATCAAATTTGCATGTGCATTACGTAGCAAAGCATGTGGAATACGCTAAGAAGCGAGGCTGGCTGATGCATACATGTGAGCACTGCGGTAAACAGTTAGCAACGAAGGATAGGTATCATCAACATGTCAGGACTCATACAGGTGAGAAGCCATTTAAGTGTACTATGTGTGAAAAACGATTTGCTATAAATGGAAATTTAATTGCTCATATGAAGATTCACAAAAACGACAGACCTTTCCGATGCTCTTATTGTAACAAGCGGTTTATGCACAAAGGTACATTTAAAAGACATATATTGATTCATGAGAAAATGTCTAATTCTCAGCAAAATAAAAATATCGAAGAAAAAATATCTCACAAATACAAAACTTATACGAAGGATCCGTTATTGGCGATTTCTTTTATAGTAGCAAGAACAGAAAATTACGTCACCGTTTCTCAAGAAGAGGCTACGACCCAGACACAAACCTTTTCAACAACTAATGGAGACTATGTTTTACTTTTACCGGCAAACCACCTACAACAAGCCCCCAATCAATCTACAAAATACAAGTCATTGTTACCTGTCAAGATTACAGACAACCATGTCTCAGTGACGTCAGTTCCACATTCAGATCACGATTATTTGGCTCCAGAACTAGCTCCTGTTGAACCTGTGCCAGAAGTAAATGTTTCAACAACTAAATCTGATTTGTCCATGCATGTTATGTCTACAGATCAACAAGGGTTGATTGAGCCAGCCCCAATTGTACAAGATGTGGATGTGTTAGAGCAAGCTCCAGAAGTGTTGGATCAAAATACAGAACAAGTTATGATAAGTTCAACATTCAGAACAAGTTCCTGATGAAAATTGAATATTTTTTTTTACCTTGTGTTCTTTTGGTATGGGGAACATATCATATAGGGGGCATCATAGTCATGATCGTATGGTAGATGGATTTATAACTACCTGTGCAACCAGTGCCTATCACTACTAAGTTGTGAGTTCAAACCCTGTTCATGGTGAGTTGTACTTGATACAACATGATGTGATAAAGTTTGTCAGTGACTTTCTCCAGGGACTCCAGTGATAAAGTTTGTCAGTGACTTTCTCCAGGGACTCCAGTGATAAAGTTTGTCAGTGACTTTCTCCAGGGACTCCAGTGATAAATTTGTCAGTGACTTTCTCCAGGGACTCCAGTGATAAAGTTTGTCAGTGACTTTCTCCAGGGACTCCAGTGATAAAGTTTGTCAGTGACTTTTTCCAGGGACTCCAGTGATAAAGTTTGTCAGTGACTTTCTCCAGGGACTCCAGTGATAAAGTTTGTCAGTGACTTTCTCCAGGGACTCCAGTGATAAAGTTTGTCAGTGACTTTCTCCAGGGACTACAGTGATAAAGTTTGTCAGTGACTTTCTCCAGGGACTCCAGTGATAAAGTTTGTCAGCAGGGGTCGACGTAACCGCTGGCCCGTGGCCAGTATATTTACGGTCGGGCCAGTCAAACTGAACAAATATCGGCCCGCTGGGCCAGTTGATATTCTCGGGCCACTTGGGCCAGCAACTTTCGTTTCTTCCGTGTCATTCAATATCGACTGATAACAGACTAATGAAATTTCCTGATAAAACTTAAAATTCAACTTCAATCACTCGCCGAAAGCTATAAATAGCCTAATCACACAATCAGCATGTGTTACCGCACGTTAAACGAATATTGACAGAAATATATGCTGGGAACCAGTACTTCATAATTCAATAATTTTCAAAATCACGATTATTTATTTATAAAACTGAAAGATTAAATCGGTATTTTCTATAGTAAGCAATTTTAAATATTTAATATAAATAAGAAATAAACCCAAATAAACCAAACAACAATAATAAATCATCACGTGAACATCTTACCTCTAAAAAAAATGGCGGATACACAATAACGCTAATCGTGACTTCATTTAATATGAAAAATCTATTATTATGAACTAGTAACAGGTATGGACTCAGTCAGTAGATCATGCCGATATCAGCAAGAGGGATATTGGCAACAATCGCTGCATCAGCTGGGCAAAACGGAAAATTTTCCAAAGTCGGGACTGTGTATGTTTATTTATTATCTAACTTCCGGTTTGATAATAATCTTCTAATAGTCGTTATATGAAGGATTTTTACCCAAAGAACATGGTCGTTAGTCGCGTTAGACAGTGGGTCGTTATATAATGGTCGAATGCACGGGAAAACGCTGGGGAGGAATAAATAAGATTGGCTAAAAAAGGAAGCCGTTATACAGAGGGGGTCGCTGAGACTTCTTCTTCTTTATATTTCTGGCCGTCCATCACTACTGAAGATTATTGGCCGAGCGCCCTATTAAATTTAGTTAATACATAAGTTAACATATATACAATAAACAATGAATGAAAGGTTAAAACTATATACTTTTGATAACAAGTTTGACTATCTATATGTAGATTGTTTGATTATCTTCTACTCATACCTGTTAATTGTAATGCATGTATGGGAAAATGTCATGAACTTTACCCTTGTTTAAAACAAGTACAACATTCATTCATAGAATACAAAAACTATATGTACATGTTTAAATCACTGACAGTCAATTTAATTATTTGCGGATGCCTCTAGTGGAGCAGGAACTGCTTATCCTTCCGGAGAAAATGAGTTCACCCAAGGTTTTAATGGGGTTCATATTGCTCGATCTTTAGTTTCCTGTTTCTTGGGGGGGGGTGGGGGGGGGGGGGGGGGCAAATCCCCCCTTTTATATCGGTCCACAAAGTGGACCGATATTTCTCTGGCCAGTGGAATTTTGAAGGGGCCAGTTAATTTTTTTTCTTAAGTCGACCCCTGGTCAGTGACTTTCTCCAGGGACTCCAGTGATAAAGTTTGTCAGTGACTTTCTCCAGGGACTCCAGTGATAAAGTTTGTCAGTGACTTTCTCCAGGGACCCCAGTGATAAAGTTTGTCAGTGACTTTCTCCAGGGACTCCAGTGATAAAGTTTGTCAGTGACTTACTTTCTCCAGGGACCCCAGTGATAAAGTTTGTCAGCGACTTTCTCCAGGGCCTCCAGTGATAAAGTTTGTCAGTGACTTACTTTCTCCAGGGACTCTAGTTTCCTCCGCCAATAAAAATGATGCCACGATATAACTAAAATATTGTTTAAAGTGGCTTTAGACACCATAAACCCAAATCATATGTAGATTCATTCTTTAGATTGTGCCAGGCATTTGGTAGATGAACAGGAGATCATAGTGATAGGGATGAATCAAGGAAACTGACGGGGAATTTGCTCCCCATCATCTATTAAATGTACAAATATAGTTCTTATACAACACAAACCCCACAAAAAATATAGTTCTTATACAACACAAACCCCACAAAAAATATAGTTCTTATAGAGCAAAAACCCCACAAAAAATATAGTTCTTATACAGCAAAAACCCCACAAAAAATATAGTTCTTATACAACACAAACCCCACAAAAAATATAGTTCTTATAGAGCACAAACCCCACAAAAAATATAGTTCTTATAGAGCACAAACCCCACAAAAAATATAGTTCTTATACAACACAAACCCCACAAAAAATATAGTTCTTATACAACAAAAACCCCACAAAAAATATAGTTCTTATACAACAAAAACCCCACAAAAAATATAGTTCTTATACAACACAAACCCCACAAAAAATATAGTTCTTATAGAGCACAAACCCCACAAAAAATATAGTTCTTATACAATACAAACCCCACAAAAAATATAGTTCTTATACAACAAAAACCCCACAAAAAATATAGTTCTTATACAACAAAAACCCCACAAAAAATATAGTTCTTATACAACACAAACCCCACAAAAAATATAGTTCTTATAGAGCACAAACCCCACAAAAAATATAGTTCTTATACAACAAAAACCCCACAAAAAATATAGTTCTTATAGAGCACAAACCCCACAAAAAATATAGTTCTTATAGAGCACAAACCCCACAAAAAATATAGTTCTTATACAACACAAACCCCACAAAAAATATAGTTCTTATACAACACAAACCCCACAAAAAATATAGTTCTTATAGAGCACAAACCCCACAAAAAATATAGTTCTTATACAACAAAAACCCCACAAAAAATATAGTTCTTATACAACACAAACCCCACAAAAAATATAGTTCTTATACAACACAAACCCCACAAAAAATATAGTTCTTATAGAGCACAAACCCCACAAAAAATATAGTTCTTATACAACACAAACCCCACAAAAAATATAGTTCTTATACAACAAAAACCCCACAAAAAATATAGTTCTTATAGAGCACAAACCCCACAAAAAATATAGTTCTTATAGAGCACAAACCCCACAAAAAATATAGTTCTTATACAACACAAACCCCACAAAAAATATAGTTCTTATACAACAAAAACCCCACAAAAAATATAGTTCTTATACAACAAAAACCCCACAAAAAATATAGTTCTTATACAGCAAAAACCCCACAAAAAATATAGTTCTTATACAGCAAAAACCCCACAAAAAATATAGTTCTTATACAACACAAACCCCACAAAAAATATAGTTCTTATACAACAAAAACCCCACAAAAAATATAGTTCTTATACAGCAAAAACCCCACAAAAAATATAGTTCTTATACAACACAAACCCCACAAAAAATATAGTTCTTATACAACACAAACCCCACAAAAAATATAGTTCTTATACAACAAAAATCCCACAAAAAATATAGTTCTTATACAGCAAAACCCCACAAAAAATATAGTTCTTATACAACACAAATCCCACAAAAAATATAGTTCTTATACAACAAAAACCCCACAAAAAATATAGTTCTTATACAGCAAAAACCCCACAAAAAATATAGTTCTTATACAACACAAACCCCACAAAAAATATAGTTCTTATAGAGCACAAACCCCACAAAAAATATAGTTCTTATAGAGCACAAACCCCACAAAAAATATAGTTCTTATAGAACACAAACCCCACAAAAAATATAGTTCTTATAGAGCACAAACCCCACAAAAAATATAGTTCTTATACAACACAAACCCCACAAAAAATATAGTTCTTATACAACAAAAACCCCACAAAAAATATAGTTCTTATACAGCAAAAACCCCACAAAAAATATAGTTCTTATACAGCACAAACCCCACAAAAAATATAGTTCTTATACAGCACAAACCCCACAAAAAATATAGTTCTTATACAACACAAACCCTACAAAAAATATAGTTCTTATAGAACAAAAACCCCACAAAAAATATAGTTCTTATACAGCACAAACCCCACAAAAAATATAGTTCTTATACAACACAAACCCCACAAAAAATATAGTTCTTATACAGCACAAACCCCACAAAAAATATAGTTCTTATACAACAAAAACCCCACAAAAAATATAGTTCTTATACAACACAAACCCCACAAAAAATATAGTTCTTATACAACAAAAACCCCACAAAAAATATAGTTCTTATACAGCACAAACCCCACAAAAAATATAGTTCTTATACAACAAAAACCCCACAAAAAATATAGTTCTTATACAACAAAAACCCCACAAAAAATATAGTTCTTATACAGCACAAACCCCACAAAAAATATAGTTCTTATACAACACAAACCCCACAAAAAATATAGTTCTTATAGAGCAAAAACCCCACAAAAAATATAGTTCTTATACAACACAAACCCCACAAAAAATATAGTTCTTATAGAGCACAAACCCCACAAAAAATATAGTTCTTATAGAGCACAAACCCCACAAAAAATATAGTTCTTATACAACACAAACCCCACAAAAAATATAGTTCTTATACAGCAAAAACCCCACAAAAAATATAGTTCTTATACAGCAAAAACCCCACAAAAAATATAGTTCTTATAGAACACAAACCCCACAAAAAATATAGTTCTTATAGAGCACAAACCCCACAAAAAATATAGTTCTTATACAGCACAAACCCCACAAAAAATATAGTTCTTATAGAGCACAAACCCCACAAAAAATATAGTTCTTATACAACAAAAACCCCACAAAAAATATAGTTCTTATACAACACAAACCCCACAAAAAATATAGTTCTTATAGAGCACAAACCCCACAAAAAATATAGTTCTTATGCAACACAAACCCCACAAAAAATATAGTTCTTATACAACAAAAACCCCACAAAAAATATAGTTCTTATAGAACACAAACCCCACAAAAAATATAGTTCTTATACAACAAAAACCCCACAAAAAATATAGTTCTTATAGAACACAAACCCCACAAAAAATATAGTTCTTATACAACAAAAACCCCACAAAAAATATAGTTCTTATACAACACAAACCCCACAAAAAATATAGTTCTTATACAGCACAAACCCCACAAAAAATATAGTTCTTATACAACAAAAACCCCACAAAAAATATAGTTCTTATACAACACAAACCCCACAAAAAATATAGTTCTTATAGAGCAAAAACCCCACAAAAAATATAGTTCTTATAGAGCACAAACCCCACAAAAAATATAGTTCTTATACAACACAAACCCCACAAAAAATATAGTTCTTATAGAGCAAAAACCCCACAAAAAATATAGTTCTTATAGAGCACAAACCCCACAAAAAATATAGTTCTTATACAGCACAAACCCCACAAAAAATATAGTTCTTATAGAGCACAAACCCCACAAAAAATATAGTTCTTATACAGCACAAACCCCACAAAAAATATAGTTCTTATACAACACAAACCCCACAAAAAATATAGTTCTTATACAGCACAAACCCCACAAAAAATATAGTTCTTATAGAGCACAAACCCCACAAAAAATATAGTTCTTATACAACAAAAACCCCACAAAAAATATAGTTCTTATAGAGCACAAACCCCACAAAAAATATAGTTCTTATACAACACAAACCCCACAAAAAATATAGTTCTTATACAACAAAAACCCCACAAAAAATATAGTTCTTATAGAGCACAAACCCCACAAAAAATATAGTTCTTATACAACACAAACCCCACAAAAAATATAGTTCTTATAGAGCACAAACCCCACAAAAAATATAGTTCTTATACAACAAAAACCCCACAAAAAATATAGTTCTTATAGAGCACAAACCCCACAAAAAATATAGTTCTTATAGAGCACAAACCCCACAAAAAATATAGTTCTTATACAACACAAACCCCACAAAAAATATAGTTCTTATACAACACAAACCCCACAAAAAATATAGTTCTTATAGAGCACAAACCCCACAAAAAATATAGTTCTTATACAACAAAAACCCCACAAAAAATATAGTTCTTATACAGCACAAACCCCACAAAAAATATAGTTCTTATACAACACAAACCCCACAAAAAATATAGTTCTTATACAACAAAAACCCCACAAAAAATATAGTTCTTATAGAGCACAAACCCCACAAAAAATATAGTTCTTATAGAGCACAAACCCCACAAAAAATATAGTTCTTATACAACACAAACCCCACAAAAAATATAGTTCTTATACAACAAAAACCCCACAAAAAATATAGTTCTTATACAACAAAAACCCCACAAAAAATATAGTTCTTATACAGCAAAAACCCCACAAAAAATATAGTTCTTATACAGCAAAAACCCCACAAAAAATATAGTTCTTATACAACACAAACCCCACAAAAAATATAGTTCTTATACAACAAAAACCCCACAAAAAATATAGTTCTTATACAGCAAAAACCCCACAAAAAATATAGTTCTTATACAACACAAACCCCACAAAAAATATAGTTCTTATACAACAAAAATCCCACAAAAAATATAGTTCTTATACAGCAAAACCCCACAAAAAATATAGTTCTTATACAACACAAATCCCACAAAAAATATAGTTCTTATACAACAAAAACCCCACAAAAAATATAGTTCTTATACAGCAAAAACCCCACAAAAAATATAGTTCTTATACAACACAAACCCCACAAAAAATATAGTTCTTATAGAGCACAAACCCCACAAAAAATATAGTTCTTATAGAGCACAAACCCCACAAAAAATATAGTTCTTATAGAACACAAACCCCACAAAAAATATAGTTCTTATAGAGCACAAACCCCACAAAAAATATAGTTCTTATACAACACAAACCCCACAAAAAATATAGTTCTTATACAACAAAAACCCCACAAAAAATATAGTTCTTATACAGCAAAAACCCCACAAAAAATATAGTTCTTATACAGCACAAACCCCACAAAAAATATAGTTCTTATACAGCACAAACCCCACAAAAAATATAGTTCTTATACAACACAAACCCTACAAAAAATATAGTTCTTATAGAACAAAAACCCCACAAAAAATATAGTTCTTATACAGCACAAACCCCACAAAAAATATAGTTCTTATACAACACAAACCCCACAAAAAATATAGTTCTTATACAGCACAAACCCCACAAAAAATATAGTTCTTATACAACAAAAACCCCACAAAAAATATAGTTCTTATACAACACAAACCCCACAAAAAATATAGTTCTTATACAACAAAAACCCTACAAAAAATATAGTTCTTATACAGCACAAACCCCACAAAAAATATAGTTCTTATACAACAAAAACCCCACAAAAAATATAGTTCTTATACAACAAAAACCCCACAAAAAATATAGTTCTTATACAGCACAAACCCCACAAAAAATATAGTTCTTATACAACACAAACCCCACAAAAAATATAGTTCTTATAGAGCAAAAACCCCACAAAAAATATAGTTCTTATAGAGCACAAACCCCACAAAAAATATAGTTCTTATACAACACAAACCCCACAAAAAATATAGTTCTTATACAGCAAAAACCCCACAAAAAATATAGTTCTTATACAGCAAAAACCCCACAAAAAATATAGTTCTTATAGAACACAAACCCCACAAAAAATATAGTTCTTATAGAGCACAAACCCCACAAAAAATATAGTTCTTATACAGCACAAACCCCACAAAAAATATAGTTCTTATAGAGCACAAACCCCACAAAAAATATAGTTCTTATACAACAAAAACCCCACAAAAAATATAGTTCTTATACAACACAAACCCCACAAAAAATATAGTTCTTATAGAGCACAAACCCCACAAAAAATATAGTTCTTATGCAACACAAACCCCACAAAAAATATAGTTCTTATACAACAAAAACCCCACAAAAAATATAGTTCTTATAGAACACAAACCCCACAAAAAATATAGTTCTTATACAGCACAAACCCCACAAAAAATATAGTTCTTATACAACAAAAACCCCACAAAAAATATAGTTCTTATACAACACAAACCCCACAAAAAATATAGTTCTTATACAGCACAAACCCCACAAAAAATATAGTTCTTATACAACAAAAACCCCACAAAAAATATAGTTCTTATACAACACAAACCCCACAAAAAATATAGTTCTTATAGAGCAAAAACCCCACAAAAAATATAGTTCTTATAGAGCACAAACCCCACAAAAAATATAGTTCTTATACAACACAAACCCCACAAAAAATATAGTTCTTATAGAGCAAAAACCCCACAAAAAATATAGTTCTTATAGAGCACAAACCCCACAAAAAATATAGTTCTTATACAGCACAAACCCCACAAAAAATATAGTTCTTATAGAGCACAAACCCCACAAAAAATATAGTTCTTATACAGCACAAACCCCACAAAAAATATAGTTCTTATACAACACAAACCCCACAAAAAATATAGTTCTTATACAGCACAAACCCCACAAAAAATATAGTTCTTATAGAGCACAAACCCCACAAAAAATATAGTTCTTATACAACAAAAACCCCACAAAAAATATAGTTCTTATAGAGCACAAACCCCACAAAAAATATAGTTCTTATACAACACAAACCCCACAAAAAATATAGTTCTTATACAACAAAAACCCCACAAAAAATATAGTTCTTATAGAGCACAAACCCCACAAAAAATATAGTTCTTATACAACACAAACCCCACAAAAAATATAGTTCTTATACAACAAAAACCCCACAAAAAATATAGTTCTTATAGAGCACAAACCCCACAAAAAATATAGTTCTTATACAACACAAACCCCACAAAAAATATAGTTCTTATACAACAAAAACCCCACAAAAAATATAGTTCTTATAGAGCACAAACCCCACAAAAAATATAGTTCTTATACAACAAAAACCCCACAAAAAATATAGTTCTTATACAGCAAAAACCCCACAAAAAATATAGTTCTTATAGAGCACAAACCCCACAAAAAATATAGTTCTTATACAACACAAACCCCACAAAAAATATAGTTCTTATAGAGCACAAACCCCACAAAAAATATAGTTCTTATACAACACAAACCCCACAAAAAATATAGTTCTTATAGAGCACAAACCCCACAAAAAATATAGTTCTTATACAACAAAAACCCCACAAAAAATATAGTTCTTATACAACACAAACCCCACAAAAAATATAGTTCTTATACAGCAAAAACCCCACAAAAATATAGTTCTTATACAGCACAAACCCCACAAAAAATATAGTTCTTATACAACACAAACCCCACAAAAAATATAGTTCTTATACAGCACAAACCCCACAAAAAATATAGTTCTTATAGAGCACAAACCCCACAAAAAATATAGTTCTTATACAGCACAAACCCCACAAAAAATATAGTTCTTATACAACACAAACCCCACAAAAAATATAGTTCTTATACAGCACAAACCCCACAAAAAATATAGTTCTTATAGAGCACAAACCCCACAAAAAATATAGTTCTTATACAACAAAAACCCCACAAAAAATATAGTTCTTATAGAGCACAAACCCCACAAAAAATATAGTTCTTATAGAGCACAAACCCCACAAAAAATATAGTTCTTATAGAGCACAAACCCCACAAAAAATATAGTTCTTATACAACACAAACCCCACAAAAAATATAGTTCTTATACAACACAAACCCCACAAAAAATATAGTTCTTATACAACAAAAACCCCACAAAAAATATAGTTCTTATACAACAAAAACCCCACAAAAAATATAGTTCTTATACAACACAAACCCCACAAAAAATATAGTTCTTATACAACAAAAACCCCACAAAAAATATAGTTCTTATACAACAAAAACCCCACAAAAAATATAGTTCTTATACAACACAAACCCCACAAAAAATATAGTTCTTATACAACAAAAACCCCACAAAAAATATAGTTCTTATAGAGCACAAACCCCACAAAAAATATAGTTCTTATACAACAAAAACC
The DNA here is from genome assembly GCA_963680875.1 of Bathymodiolus brooksi. Classification (NCBI taxonomy): domain Eukaryota; kingdom Metazoa; phylum Mollusca; class Bivalvia; order Mytilida; family Modiolidae; genus Bathymodiolus; species Bathymodiolus brooksi. The sequence continues at coordinate 18,560,098 of OY804586.1, forward strand.
CCACAAAAAATATAGTTCTTATACAACACAAACCCCACAAAAAATATAGTTCTTATACAACACAAACCCCACAAAAAATATAGTTCTTATACAACAAAAACCCCACAAAAAATATAGTTCTTATACAACAAAAACCCCACAAAAAACACACATCCTGAAGTCCCAATTCCCACAGCCAGTTAAAGAGTATTGTGATTGATGATGACAAATTTGTGATTGATACTGACAAATCGTAGACAAATTTATGATTGATGTTGACAAATTGTGATTGATGTGGACAAATTTGTTATTGATGTGTTATGTGTTTTTGCAGATACAGAAGAATAGTATACCATATGTTTATATATATTTTTGCATGTTACTGATTTGAATGTCTTATGAATGAATTATACTGCAATAAATAATTGTGTACAAATGTATTACATTGAAGAATGAACATCTAATTTTTTTAATTTGTTGACGCCAAAATAAAAATGAATTGATCTGAAATATGCAAAAACTAAATAATCTGACCCTGTAGTTTTCAACTAGAAATTTGGAAAAAAAAAGAAAATTTTGATTTTTCATGTCCAAAAAAGAAATAACCTGATTTTTGTTTCTATTGAAAAAACAATTCTGGGTCGGGTGGGGCTGGGGAAACATATCTCCTAAAAGTTAAATGGTCACTTTCATTAAATGAGAGTGAGCTTGTGACTGGACAAATAAAAAAAAAGATAATTTTTGGGTGATAAATTATTGAAAGATTATTAGAAGGGTGGACATGGGTACCTATAAAGTGCGAAACGAAATAGAAACGAAACGAAACGAAACGAAACGAAATCAACGAAAACGAAACGAAACGAAACGAAACGAAATCAACGAAATGAAAACGAAATAAAACGAAACCAACGAAAACAAAACGAAATACGATGCTAGACTACTTCCCACACATGTCTCAGTGTCTTTCATCAGGAGAGGACAGGATTTGATCACCATTGAACAAGAATACTATGCATTTATTCAGCGGGAGTCTGTCCTTTTCACTTAGTGGCTTCTTTTAAATTTGGAAACCATAAGAGCAACGTCAAGTCTGTTGAAAGGAGAGGAATTAAAATAACAGAAGTGCAGTAGTTAAAGTTCACTAATAAATATCCCCGTCCGAGCAAAATTTAAAAGTGTGTCGGAGAGACGAAAAAAGTGTGACGACCAGACGGACAAACGAACGAACGGACAGCAGAAGTCCTATATACCCCAATCTTTTTTTGGCGGAGGTATACAAATCCTATCAAAAATTTACTTTAGAAATTTAAAAAAAATCTACATATCTTGTAAAAGTACTTTTTTTCCCTTTGATCCCTTTTCATATTAAAAAAAAACCCAAATCACCCCCCTCCAAAATTTTTTCCGGTATTAATAAAATTTGATACGGCACATATTTTTATACCCCTCGATATCCAGCGGGAGGGGGTTATATAGTATATGTCCGTTTGTCCGTGAGTGCTTCCCTCACTGCCTATGCAATTCCTCCTTAACAACTTGATGGAATTGAATGAATCTTACAGGAAATCTTTAATACCATATGGCAAGGTTCATTAATTTCATGAATTCTTTAGTACCAAATGGCATTGTGCACCTTCTAATTTTGTTTTCCCATTTCAACAGTTGCTAAAATTTCTTCACTTTTGGACTTTGTCATTTAAGGCTATGTAATTGTCATACAAGGCTATACAATAGAGAGAGGATACTGTTGCGCTATCCATAACTCTTCCTAAACAACATAATGGATTTCAATAAAACTTCCAGAGTTTCTTATGTTTAGTTTTTGCAATCATTATTTTTTCCAGAAGTTCTTCTGTAAGGAGGACGCTCACTGTACGTCCTGTTATGTTGCTGTTGGTTTTCTTTTTAGTTCTTCAAAATAGAACAATAGGATTTGAAATAAAAAGTTTATAGTGTTGGGTCTTTTTGACCCCAGTATATCTCGGAAAGAACAACGGTAAGACATTACGCCAGATCTGTTGGCACACTACCGAATAAAGGTAATAACAATGGTACCGTACTCCAAGGCGCATTCAAAAGGGAAAGTCCACAAAAACAGACAAAACCGATAAGAAGCTCAACCATCTGAGTTTTCAATCAACGGAACAACTGAACAACAACATGGGGATTAAACGTGACAAATCGGGAAAATCCAGTAGTCAAATAGTGCCCAGAATCTGAAACTCAAGACCATCCCATATGATTTGCGAATAGGCAAATTTATGAAGAATACAAACGAAAAACGTAATAAAATCAGACAAAAAATGAACCCTCAATATCCCAATCTATGAAAATACCCCCTCATACCCCCCCACCCCCAGTTTTTTCTATATGCCCACTCCAGAAACTTTATAATTCATAAATACTGACACACACTCAAACACAAATATAAATATGACATTTGAACTTCTGAAAGTTTGTCGGCAAGCAAACCCGACTTGAATTGAGTTGCGGGTAATGTACGTGAGGAGTACTGTAACGGACAGACATGCAAGTTGGGTTTCCCGGTTATAATTAATCAAAATTATTGTATTTAAAAAATCGAATTATCTTTTTTTTTATTACTTTATTTCGTTTTGTCTTTTATTTTTTTCCTTCCATTTTCTTCATATCAGTCTATTTCGTTTTGTTTTCGTTGATTTCGTTTTGCTTTCGTTTGTTTCGTTTTATTTCGTTTTCATTTCGTTGATTTCGTTTCGTTTCGTTTCGTTTTTGTTGATTTCGTTTCGTTTCGTTTTCGTTGATTTCGTTTCGTTTGGTTTCGTTTCGTTTCGCACTTTATAGGTACCCGGGTGGACATTAATAAACATCAATGTTCACTATTCACAAAACTACATTGGTGGTTTAATGGTTAGAGTCCTTGCTTCGAGTGCTGTAGATTGTGGGCTTCGAGTGCTGTAGATTGTGGGCTTCGAGTGCTGTAGATTGTGGGCTTTTGACTGCTGTAGATTGTGGACTTCGAGTGCTGTAGATTGTGGGCTTCGAGTGCTGTAGATTGTGGGCTTCGAATGCTGTAGATTGTGGGCTTCGAGTGCTATAGATTGTGGGCTTCGAGTGCTGTAGATTGTGGGCTTCGAGTGGTGTAGATTGTGGGCTTCGAGTGCTGTAGATTGTGGGCTTCGAGTGCTGTAGATTGTGGGCTTTTGACTGCTGTAGATTGTGGACTTCGAGTGCTGTAGATTGTGGGCTTCGAGTGCTGTAGATTGTGGGCTTCGAATGCTGTAGATTGTAGGCTTCGAGTGCTATAGATTGTGGGCTTCGAGTGCTGTAGATTGTGGGCTTCGAGTGGTGTAGATTGTGGGCTTCGAGTGCTGTAGATTGTGGGCTTCGAGTGCTGTAGATTGTGGGCTTCGAGCGCTGTAGATTGTGGGCTTCGACTGCTGTAGATTGTGGGCTTCGGGTGCTGTAGATTGTAGGCTTCGAGTGTTGTAGATTGTGGGCTTCGAGTGCTGTAGATTGTGGACTTCGAGTGCTGTAGATTGTGGGCTTCGAGTGCTGTAGATTGTGGGCTTCGAGTGCTGTAGATTGTGGGCTTTGACTGCTGTAGATTGTGGGCTTCGACTGCTGTAGATTGTGGGCTTCGAGTGCTGTAGATTGTGGGCTTCGAGTGCTGTAGATTGTGGGTTCGAGCCCCGATCGGATCAAACCAAAGACTATGAAATTGGTATTTGTTGCTTTTCCTGCTAAGCATGCCGCATTCAGGAGAAAGAGCAAACACTGGTTGGCTCGGAATCAGGATAATATGTTCCAGTGGGGCGACATGTCTATCCACGGACTGTTGATTCAGTGAGCAAGCACTATAAAAATCTAACTAAGGATTTTGGTCTAGTACAAAGCGGACCGCATCATCATTTCATTGAAAATTACGTTGTTCTCGCCACGATATAACTGAAAAATTGTCGAGTTGGCCTTAGAAACTACAATCAACCACTCACTCACTCACTGTGCTATTCACAGCCAGTTATGGTAAAGTGCTTTTTTAATAGAAGATTGTGTATTGTTTTCTTATTGTAGATATGTATATTATTTAAATGTTTGGTGTAAAATTTGAGAATGAATAATGCTAAGAACAACAACTGTCATTTAAGTAATTTAATATCATCTACAAAGTAATACATGTTTATTTTGGGTTATTTCAGTAGTTGACTCTAGTCGACTCTGTTTAGTATCACCGGATAATTTACGGTAAATTCTTGTCTTCATATGAATTTCGTTCTCGCTCGTTAGTTCTTGGTATAAATACTCCTTTTTTAAAATGAACGTTAGAGAATACCGAAGCGGCAATAAAAATGGACAATCCAGATTACACCACGATTTTGCCTCAGACCCTATCATTTCGCCATTCGACTTTCATTTTCAAACATTTGTCACGTGACTTCGAGAAACTACGATTACCGCGATGTATCATGGGAGATAATTTGCATATATGATCTTACCTTGTCCAAATTGAGAGGGGGGAGAGAACGTAACACATGCTCTTTCCGAAGCCCGTGGGTAACACAGGCGCTCGTGTTTTGTGCATAATTATTTAAATGTTTGGAACGTTTCTGACCATATCGTTGAAGTTAATGCAGTGGTACGTCACTTCCGTCAGCCGTGAGTCCTTATACGAAAAATTTGACAATAAATGTGTGAAAATCTTAAAATTCGGGAGAACTGAGCTATCGTATGCACAAAACAAAAACAGGGACAAAAAGATGAGTCTTTTAGGAATGGATACATGTCCTAGTTTGAATGACATAATGGAAATAAGGTGCAATACATGTACTCGAAGCGAGCAAGGGTACGATTTTTAAACCTGCCGAGTTGCATGCCTTGTGTATTATTAGTATCTATCGACACATGCAATTTGATGTTAACATAAGATTGTATGAATATTGACACGAACAAGTTAAAATAAGGAAAAAGAGATGAAATAATAAAGAAATAAAGAAATTTTATTGAAAGTAAATTTGTAAACAGAAAGTTAGAAAAAAGGGGGGGGGGTAGTAAGTCCGTGCCACGAGCGCCTGTGGTGGGTAACACTGCCATGCCTCTTTTCTTTCCAACACATTTTGTATTATTTCCTTCTGCTCTGATTTGAGCTGTAGATGGAACTGTTTGTCCTGCAGAATACGCTTTATATCATCTTCCATGTGATTTTTATGTTGTTGTTTACGTATGCAAATAATTTGGCGCGCTGCATTAAGTAGCGCCCATCATGCATTGCGTTGCTGTCATCATTCAGTTAGTATCGCGAGATCACGTTTGTAGGTTTGAAAATGAAAGTCGAATGGCGAAACGATAGGGTCTAAGGCAAAATCGTGCTGTAATCGAGTGTAGCACCACTTTCTGAGGGTAAGATGGTTATGAATGAATAGAAAAATGATTGGTGAAGCGATTTATATAAGGGTTTCGGAAAGAAAATAAAATCCGATAGCCACGAAACGTGGAAATGTGCCGACCCAGAGTTGGAGCGGCAAATCCGCTGTTTTCCTTATAGAGAGCGCTCTGACGTCCCACGGCTCCAGCAAGTCGAACAAAAAGCGTCGGACGACAGAGGAATCTCGGACTTCCACTTGTGGAGGAGGAACGGGTTACACATTTGAAACACCTGCGTTCACACCCGGTTTTAAGTGGGTTCGTGTTACTCGATCTTTAGTTTATGTCTATTTTTTGTAGATGATTGTTTGTCCTTTTTCTTTTGGTCACTGTGTTGTCTGTCCTTCGATTTACGAATTTTTATTACCCCTTTGGTATATATTCAAACTCTTCTTAAAACCAGTCTAGTGATAAGATAAGAAAACTTTATTTGAATTCGGTTTTTGTATAACAATAAACACAAGCTCTCAGGAGCTTTTTACCGAATATACATAGTAGCACAAGATACATACACATATTAACATAATCACATAAACACACATATAAAGCACATACAGTTAGCAAATGCAACATAAAAAGCACAAAAATAAAAGACATTCTAAAACATGCTGAAGCAATATCAAGCAAACATAAAATAACTAAGCAGCATTAAAACTTGGAAAAAGCACTAGAAATAAAACAGAAAGCTGAATATGTTATCTGCATGCAGAACAACGACATATTGAGCCATTCCAGGACTGAATCAAACTTTTAAAGTGGTTGAAACTGTTTTCAGTTCTGAAATGGTTCGAAAGGTCGTTCCACAAAGTTGCAGCTGCAAACGTGAATGATTTTTTGCCATACCTTGTAGTTCTAACTTGAGGTACATCTAATATGTTCGAATACCTGAAAGCATATTTAGAATTCTTCACATTAACCAAATCATGAAGGCATACAGGAGCTAATTTATTAACGATTGTATATGTCTCCAAGGCCATTGTCCTAATACGTCTGATCTGTAAGGAGGACACTAGAGCTTTTTCAAGAAGGTTGATATATGAACTGGTGTAGTCATCGTATACAAAGCGAAGTGCTCTTTCCTGCACTTTCTCTAATTTTTTTGAATTTTTATCGGTACAAAAATGCCAAGCCAAAGGGCAGAAGTTAAAGTTACCGAGAATGAAAGTGTGGAATATAGTTAATTTGCTTAATCTGTCTAAATATCGGCCCAAACGTTTAAGTATATTCAGTTGCTGTGATGCCTTCCAACAGATTGAACTGATATGAATGTCAAAATTTAATTGATAATCTATTTCAATTCCTAAAAGTTTTACTGTCTCTTCACATGAAAGTGTAGAATTCTGTATACAAATCTTCATGTTTTTGTCAAAAGTCTTCTTCCCAACCGCAAGTACCTGAAATTTATCTGGATTAGCCTGCATTTTGTTAACTTTAAACCAATTAATAAGAACATTTGACTCTGATTCTAAAACTGAGGTAAGTACATTAAAATCAGGATGACCATAAGACAAAGTATTGTCATCCGCATAATTATATAAAGTACCCTTTTTTACAAAATAAAAAATATCATTAATAAAGACATTAAAAAGTAGAGGCTCCAAGATTGACCCTTGGGGTACCCCTTTTTGGATGTCAGACCAACTGCTCAGGATACCATTAATTTTAATTTCCTACCTGATAAGTAGGACTCAAGAAGGGATACAGAATCAGTGGACATACCATAGGCCGAAAGTTTATCCAATAAAATATCATGGGGTAGGAAATCAAATGCCTTGGAAAGATCCATTAGGACTGCAGCAACATACTGATTTTTTTCAAGGGCATTCCGCCAGTCCTCTAATAACCTGAGCAGGGTTGTCTGACATCCATGACCTCTTCTAAAGCACATAAATAAGGATTAAAAATATTTTCAAAAAAATCAGACAATTGCTGTTCTAAAATTTTCTCAAAAATCTTTGAAAAAATACATAGTACACTTACGGGTCTGTAGTTAGTCTTCAAAAGTGGATCATTCTTTTTATATAAAGGTGTTACTTGTGCTTTCTTTAATTTATCCGGAAAAACATTCTGATCTATTGACATATTTAAAATACTTGTAATCTGAGGTGCAATAATAGATTTACTACATTTTATTATTTTGGCAGGTATACCATCAGCACCTGTTGCTTTTTTGATGTTGATATTATTTATAATCTTTTCAACTTTATTTGTTGTTACCTTTTCAAAAACAAATTTGTTTGTGCAATCATTTTGTTTCTTTATTTCTATTAAACTTGGATGATCAGAAGGGTCGTAAACAGTATCTTTTCCTATATTCTCAGCTACAGTGGAGAAAAAATTATTAAAGTGATTGGCTACTTCTTTTTGATCATTTACAATCTTGTCAGATTCATTAAGCACAATTTTTTGTTCTCCACTGGACCCCTTTTTCGAAAAGAATGGCTTAATAGTTTTCCAAAAGTCGCCCGATTTTGTTCCCCCAGAGCAACGTTCTAAAAAGTATGTTTTCATTGATTTTCTTTTCAATTTGGTTACAAAATTTCTTTGCTTTCTGAATTTTTCCCAATTTTTGTTGCTCTGACATTTTGTAAATTGAGAATATAGCATTTGTTTTCTGTATACAGCTCTTCTGAGCTCCTGATTCATACATGGTAATGGTTTTTTTTTTTTAAATATATAGATTAAATACACAGGTCCTGGAATATTTTAACCGCATTGGTGGTTGAATGGTTAGTGTGCTCGACTCGAGTGCGGTAGATCGTGGGTTCGAGCCCCGATCTGGTCAAACCAAATACTATAAAATTGGTATTTGTTGTTTCTCTGCTACGCACGTAGCACTAAGGAGAAAGAGCAATGTCTGATTGTCTCGGAATCGGGCAAATGTATCCCTGTGAGGCGACATGTCTATACACGGACTGTTTTTTTCAGTGCGCTAGCAGTGGCGTAGCTTCCATTGAGGCAATGAGGCAACTGCCTCACTAGATTTTTTGGCAGAAAAAAAATTAATGTGATTATACAAGTTGATTAAAAACCTTTGTCAAAGTTTGTAATACAAATATATTCTACATCATTAATTGAAATCGTTTACGGAAACTTTTGGCTCCGTCATGTTACATAATTTAGTATAGTTTGTTGCCGTGTGCCAAAGTTTGAAAGTGGAAATGCGCCGGGCTTAAATCCGCTCTTAGATACAAGCTAATTTTATCTTCTCGTTTTTCTTTCGATTACAGATATAGATTCTATCTGAAAACTCGGGAAGAAGCTTCATGTAGCCACTCCCAAGGTTCTGAAATAAATTCACAAACACAGTCATTTGACGCATATCGAAATAGTTTTCTGCGTGTTATTTCGGTTATTATTGAAATCATAAATTATCCATTTAAACTCGGGAAAATGCGTTTCAATCGCCCCTTTTTTTTTCTCCAATTTCTGGACCCCTCCTAGCATTTTTTCGCCTCGCTGCGCTCGGTGAATTGCCTCACTAGAAAAAGACCCAAGCTACGCCACTGACAGTGGCGTAGCTTCCATTGAGGCAATGAGGCAACTGCCTCACTAGATATTTTGGCAGAAAAAAAATTAATGTGATTATAAAAGTTGATTAAAATACGAGAAATAAAAACCTTTGTCAAAGTTTGTAATAAAAATATATTCTACATCATTAATTGAAATCGTTTACGGAAACTTTTGGCTCCGTCATGTTACATAATTTAGTATAGTTTGTTGCCGTGTGCCAAAGTTTGAAAGTGGAAATGCGCCGGGCTTAAATCCGCTCTTAGATACAAGCTAATTTTATCTTCTCGTTTTTCTTTCGATTGCAGATATAGATTCTATCTGAAACTCGGGAAGAAGCTTCATGTAGCCACTCCCAAGGTTCTGAAATAAATTCACAAACACAGTCATTTGACGCATATCGAAATAGTTTTCTGCGTGTTATTTCGGTTATTATTGAAATCATAAATTATCCATTTAAACTCGGGGAAAATGCGTTTCAATCGCCCCTTTTTTTCTCCAATTTCTGGACCCCTCCTAGCATTTTTTCGCCTCGCTGCGCTCGGTGAATTGCCTCACTAGAAAAAAGACCCAAGCTACGCCACTGGCTAGCACCATAAAAAGCGTATTGATCTACTACATTGTAAATTAACTTGTTTTCGCCATGTAATAGCTGCAACATTACCGAGTTAAATACATTCAATTGTAGTTATTGACTGGATATTGCTCCAAATGAATGGGAAGTTTACAATTTGAAAGATTAACAATTTCTTTTTCCGTTCAATAATATCACAATCGGTCCTCTTCGTCAATTTCAAGTAAACATCAAGGTATGAAAGGGACTGTAAGGTGTCTGTGGTATCCTTATTCTGAACCTTATAAACATAACAACAAACCGACCATTATTTAAAAAAAAAATTAAAACGTAGATATCAAATTTATTGCGCACGACGTTTCTGGAATAACTTTCATCAGATACGCTCAATATCGATATATTGGAAAGCCAAATAATTTAAAAGTACGTTTGAACAATAAACCAAAGGGCCAACACAGGGTGTGATATTTGTTATATATAGGAAGATGTAAATAAGGGTAATAACAAAATTCAATCGTAACTACTCGGCCATTCTCGCTACCCTGCAAATAACCTCGTACGTACATAGTAGAAATTCTTCTTAAATTGTTTGCCGGAAGTTAAGTTAAGTTAAGCCGCACAAAAATATAGTCCACGAAAATCCAATATGGAAGACATACTAAGTAAAATCTAATCATGCAAAACTAATTAAAACTTTAATTGAAATATAGAAAATTGTTTAAAATATAACTTTATCAAACTTTCATGTAACTGACATGTGAAAAGTAGTGCGATTTATACGCCTAAAGCATACGAGGTTATTTGCAGGGTAGCGAGAATGGCCGAGTAGTTACGATTGAACAAAATTACCGAACTCCGAACAATCTTACAAAGAGAAAGTAAAAACTCATAATTATATAAACAGACAAAATCTGTCAACAACCGGAAAACTGTGAAAACCGTAATGACCCTGACTTGGTAATAGAAGCTAGAGTAGCCAGTGTATAAAGTGCTCCTCGTACGAATATACGAATTAGGCGCATACAAATGGTGCGCAATTTGAACCCATTGTAATATCAACTGTCTATCGACAACTCGACTATCAATATGTTGTCAATGTGTATGACATAGTAGCATTATGAAAATGTCCGTTCCTAAATAATGTTATCATTATCAAATAAGAGTTCTCCTCCCTCAGGCATACGCGACCTTAGCCGAGATTTTGGCAATCCTGTTTATGCCATCTTGGTTTTATTGGTCCAGTAATACATCTTAATGTAATTGTTGTATCTAATACAGAGAGAATATGTCTCAAGATCACAAAACTTCACTTTTGTCAGTGTGATCTGCGCATGTGTTGATGTACAAATGTAAACAATAACAAATTTGTAAGCCAAACAGATTGATCACTCGTATAAATCTAAGAAACAATATATAATCACCCAATCAAATATTTAGTTACTTACCAAGTCTACAGACAAAACAAAACCCGTTAGTAGAAAATGAATATGCTCATGCAGGCGTATTAAGCATGATAAACATGAATCAGCAAATATCCATTTAATACATATAGGATACAATGAACGTTGAACTTTGAGGGCCGTTATGTAAATTATGCAAATTACATGTCGATTTGTGTGAATTATGATACATTAAATACATGTTTGTAGTATTAAACTTGTATTTTTAACACTGCAAATATTATTTTAAAAAAATAACAACAACAAAAAATACCACACTGTCGGAACATTTCGAAAATCCAATCGAAAAATCGAAGAAATAGTCAAAGGCAATATCCCTAATACCAGGGGCGGATCCAGTGGGGGGCGCACCCGGCGCGCGCCCCCTCTAAAATTGGAAAAAATATTATTTTTTGGCGTAAAATCGTGATTTTTCACACGAAATACCCCAAAATTTTTCGCACCTCCCTCCGCTCGGTGCAATTTTTTTAAGTGCGCCCCCCCCTAACTTGAAATCCTGGATCCGCCCCTGAATACATATACATGACCGCCCACTTTCCTGGATTGGTACAGGCACTTGAATAAAAGGTGGCGGAGTTAAACTAATTCTTTGGGCCCAATCCTATCATTTTAGTGATAAGATGTAGCCATGCAAATGCTTTACACATGTATGTAAAACATCAACCCTCACATAAAACCAGACGAGCATAAATTACCATAAATTACCATAAATAACTACATTAGCAACGTTTTGTAGGAGTTGATCTTACTCCATCGTTAGACGAACCTAGATAAACGAACCTAGAGCATAGACGTATATAGCCAATTGTTTAAAAAGGACGATAATGATTTCTGAGAGACAGGTCCAATAACATGTCCTTAGGACGGGTCATGCATAAGTGTCTCTATAGTTTCCCGATGTCTGTGTAAGACGGTTACCACATAACATGTCCTTAGGACGGGTCATACATAAGTGTCTCTATAGTTTCCCGATGTCTGTGTAAGACGGGTGCCACATAACATGTCCTTAGGACGGGTCATACATAAGTGTCTCTATAGTTTCCCGATGTCTGTGTAAGACGGGTACCACATAACATGTCCTTAGGACGGGTCATACATAAGTGTCTCTATAGTTTCCCGATGTCTGTGTAAGACGGGTACCACATAACATGTCCTTAGGACGGGTCATACATAAGTATCTCTATAGTTTCCCGATGTCTGTGTAAGACGGGTACCACATAACATGTCCTTAGGACGGGTCATACATAAGTGTCTCTATAGTTTCCCGATGTCTGTGTAAGACGGGTGCCACATAACATGTCCTTAGGACGGGTCATACATAAGTGTCTCTATAGTTTCCTGATGTCTGTGTAAGACGGGTACCACATAACATGTCCTTAGGACGGGTCATGCATAAGTGTCTCTATAGTTTCCCGATGTCTGTGTAAGACGGGTGCCACATAACATGTCCTTAGGACGGGTCATACATAAGTGTCTCTATAGTTTCCCGATGTCTGTGTAAGACGGGTGCCACATAACATGTCCTTAGGACGGGTCATGCATAAGTGTCTCTATAGTTTCCCGATGTCTGTGTAAGACGGGTGCCACATAACATGTCCTTAGGACGGGTCATACATAAGTGTCTCTATAGTTTCCCGATGTCTGTGTAAGACGGGTACCATATAACATATCCTTAGGACGGGTCATACATAAGTGTCTCTATAGTTTCCCGATGTCTGTGTAAGACGAGTACCATATATGGAGTAGGAACTACTTACCCTTGGAACTTATGAGTTCATCTTCGGTTTTTAGTGGAGTTCTTGTTGTTCAATTTTTAGTTTTCTGTGTAATGTTTTATAGTTCGTTGTTTGTCCTTTTTTCTTTGTTCCTTTGTCTATTGCATTGTCTGCCCTTCTTCACTTTGCGGCTTTCGATTACTCCTTTGGTATCTTCAAGCGATTCTCTCCACCAATCAGGAGTAGTGTAGTTTGGGCTTCTCTCCACCAATCAGGAGTAGTGTAGTTTGGGCTTCTCTCCACCAATCAGGAGTAGTGTAGTTTGGGCTGAAGCAGTTCTGTCGGATATAAGGCTATGCCTTTGCAAAGTATTTTTAATACTTTATTCATCAATATATTAGGGGCCGTCGTGATCGTATGGTACATGTAGTTGAATTTACAACTACTTATGCAATCAGTGCCTATCCCCATTGAAAATGTGAGTTCGAATCCCGCTCAGGTGATGTGTACTCGACACAACATTATATGATAAAGTTTGTGACAGGTCAGTGGTTTTCTCCAGGTACGCCGGTTTCCTCCACCACTAAAACTGACCGCCTCGATATAACTGAAATTTTGTTGAAAGTGGCGTTGAACACCATAACCATAATATTTTATTAAAGGAAATCATTGCCATTTTTTTAACATGAACATTTGACATGAAATCCCGTTTAAATGGAAATCAACGGTTATTAAGTTATTATAACGTCTGTATTAAGTAATCATGATAATTATATAAAACTATTACAGTTGAAGTATCGTCAATTACCGTAACATGTCACGTGTTATTACGAGATCATAAAGTGAAGTATTTACAAGAAAAAGGAAACAGCTTGATATTTGGGTATGTTATAATAATTTAAAATTGTTTAATATTTTCTTTTATTTTTCTCGGGTATTTTATGGTTAGACATGTAATTGAACTGATTATGAAGGTGACGTCATGGTCGTGATCGTAGGGTGGTTGGATTTTACAACTACCTATGCAATCAGTGCTTATCACCACTAAAGTTGTGAGTTCAAATCCCGCTCATGGCGGGGTGTACTCTATGCAGCATTATTTGTTTCATTGTTTTTACGGGGTACTCCATTTTCCTACACCAATAAAACTGACTTTCACGATATAACTGAAATATTGTCGAAAATGGCGTTAAACACTAGAGCGAATGAACGTGTAACATAATTTACATAGCCAGGGGCGGATCCAGGGGTGGGGGGGGGGGGGCACACCCGGCGCGCGCCCCCCTAAAATTGGAAAAAATATGATTTTTTTACGTAAAATCGTGACTTTTCACACGAAATACCCCAAAAATGTTCGCACCTCGCCTCCCTCCGCAATTGGAAAAAATATGATTTTTTGGCGTAAAATCGTGATTTTTCACACGAAATACCCAAACAAATTTCGCGCCTCCCTTCGCTCGGCGCAATTTTTTAAGTACGCCCCCCCCCCTAACTTGAAATCCTGGATCCGCCCCTGATAGCGGCACGTAAAGTTCAACGTTTCAATTTTATTTTATTATTTTTTAAATCCCCCCATTTAATTACCAGTTATTACAAAATCAGTTTGAAGAAATTCCCAGAAATATTCATTTTCTTTTTTTAATTTTTGCCAATTGTAACACAATAATTTTTTAAATTGAATAATCTTCTTTTTAAGAATGCCATGATATAGCTGAATCATTGTTGAATGTGTGGTTTCTAAAGTCATGTTGTGACAATGTTGATTAAGATTCCACATTTTTGTCTTCAGGAAATGAACAGATTATCTGTCTCAACACTTTTATTCTTTATGACCTGCTTCCTCATGGAGTTTGATGTCGCTGCCGCTCGACGAAGAAGTAAGTAAATAATGCCTCACCGAGTCAGTTCGTGGTTTTGGGTATTGTATAATAGACATTTTTTTATATAATATTTACATTTAGAATTAACAGTTCCTTAATATTGCTTTTATCATTATCTAGGTGCAATGTTACCCGTCCGGAGGACCTGAGTTCACCCCCGGTTTTTAGTGGGGTTCGTGTTGCTCATTCTTTAGTTTTATGTGTATGTTTTGTAGATCGTTGTTTGTCCTTTTTCTTTTGGCCATTGTGTTGTTTGTTCTTCTTCGATTAACGGATTCTGATTACCTCCCTTTGGTATCTTCCAACTCTTCTCCATCAAGCAAAAGTAATCTCAGCCTATTTTAGTTTACATTGGATATTCGGTTGAGGTCTTTTTCTATTCCTGTTCCCAAAACTTTTTAGTAATTTGGTTTTCCATTTTTTTTACTTTAAGCGTGCACGACGAAGTCTATTCCAGAAAGCATCGTGCGCACTAAATTAGATATCTACGTTTTCATTCCCTATCATGTCTAGGTTTTCATTCCCTATCATGTCTACGTTTTCATTCCCTATCATGTCTACGTTTTCATTCCCTATCATGTCTACGTTTTCATTCCCTATCATGTCTACGTTTTCATTCCCTATCATGTCTAGGTTTTCATTCCCTATCATGTCTAGGTTTTCATTCCCTATCATGTCTACGTTTTCATTCCCTATCATGTCTACGTTTTCATTCCCTATCATATCTACGTTTTCATTCCCTATCATGTCTACGTTTTCATTCCCTATCATGTCTACGTTTTCATTCCCTATCATGTCTACGTTTTCATTCCCTATCATGTCTAGGTTTTCATTCCCCATCATGTCTACGTTTTCATTCCCTATCATGTCTACGTTTTCATTCCCTATCATGTCTACGTTTTCATTCCCTATCATGTCTACGTTTTTATTCCCTATCATGTCTACGTTTTCATTCCCTATCATGTCTAGATTTTCATTCCCTATCATGTCTATGTTTTCATTCCCTATGATGTCTAGGTTTTCATTCCCTATCATGTCTACGTTTTCATTCCCTATCATGTCTACGTTTTCATTCCCTATCATGTCTACGTTTTCATTCCCTATCATGTCTACGTTTTCATTCCCTATCATGTCTACGTTTTCATTCCCTATCATGTCTACGTTTTCATTCCCTATCATGTCTACGTTTTCATTCCCTATCATGTCTACGTTTTCATTCCCTATCATGTCTACGTTTTCATTCCCTATCATGTCTAGGTTTTCATTCCCTATCATGTCTACGTTTTCATTCCCTATCATGTCTACGTTTTCATTCCCTATCATGTCTACGTTTTATTGTGTTTTTACTCACAAAGACATAAATTATTTGACATATTTAGCTTTCCATCCATTTGAGTACGAACGTACCTGATGAATGCTATTCTTTCCAGAAACATGTCGTGCATACTAAGTTATATACAGTAAAATCTGCGTATGTGGTCTCCTCTATTAAACAATCACCTCTATTAACATGTCACATTTTCCTTAAAACAATGTCATATGAATTGAACCTCTTTTAAGAGGTTACCTGTCTTATAAGGCCACTTTGTCTTAGTCCCTCTTTTTTATTGTATTTTCATTTTTATTACTTTATATGTTTGTGTAACCGACCTGTTGATATAATTAGTAGGTACTTTTACGAAAGAAAGTAAAACAAACACTGGTTTCTTCAGAATCAGTTTAATTGTTCAAATGGAGGGCTATGTTTACAAACAGACTGACTGTTGGTTAAAAAAGCTATCATAATCCAGATCAGCGGATTGATCTATTATAGCTCAAGTACCATCATCGTCTTTATGAAAAAATAACACGTTCCCACCGTTTCACACGGTTTATGGTGTTTAACGTCACTTTCAACAATATTTCAGTTATATCGTGGCGATCTGTTTTATTGGTGGAGGAAACAGGAGTACCCGAAGAAAACCACCGACCTACCGCAAGATGCTACGTTTCATACTTTTCTAAGAAAACTTTACCTTTGCGATATAAGAATCGCCATACCTTTCTCAGAAAACACTATTATGCTATGTAATGATAACCATATATTCTAATATTTCTAAGAAGACGGGTGCCACTAGTGGAGCAGCAACTACCTACCCTTCCTAGCACCCGTTTTATTTACGTGGTGGTCGATCCTTAGTATTCTGTGTAGTGTTTGTAGATTGTTGTTTGTCTTTTTGGCCATTGTGTCATCTTTCTATTTACCCCTTGTTATAGATCGTAATCATACTTTTCTTTATAATTTAACGAGACATGATTAAAATGTTTGTATAAAAAATAAACGTTAGAGAATACAGAAGGGGCAATCCAGAGAAACTGGCAACATCGGGTACACAAGACGAAGAGAAACTGTCAACATAGGGTACACAAGACGAAGAGAAACTGTCAACATAGGGTACACAAGACGAAGAGAAACTGTCAACATAGGGTACACAAGACGAAGAAAAACAAAACAAAAACACAACACAATATGTGTTGGACACCATTATACGCAAACAAACACACATACCGTAAACAACACATGAGCCCTCCTACAAACAACTGGAGGTAAAGACGAACCGAACATCGTTTTTATGCGGAAATCGTAACGGACAACACAACACGAAAGATAAGGGCACATAACACAAAACAACTAAAAAGATGAACAACACGGACCCCATCAAAAACCCGCCTTGCGAAGAGTAAGCAGTCCCTGTTTCTTATAAGACACCGACCGTGTTACTCATATATACAGTCAAGTCCAGTTAAAGTCTTGGCAATGGTAGCGGAAAGAAACATCTGCTTAAAAAGGAAAATATTATTTATATTTTATTTTTCTTCTTCAGTCTGTAGCAGAAAACAATATTGGAAGCGGTGGTCATTGCGGTGTGATAATGGACAGACTTGTTTAAGAAAACAAGATCTTTGTAATGGCTTCCCAGACTGTAGTGATGGCTATGACGAACTCACAGAAATGTGTATAGGTGGGTTTGTTTGTTTGTTTGGTGGTGTTTAACGCCACTTTCAACAATAATTCAGTTATATTGTTCTATTGGTGGAGGAAACCGGAATACCCGGAGAAAACCACCCACCTGTTGCAAGTCACTGACAAGCTTTATCACATAATGTTGTACACATCGCCCTGATCGAGATTTGAACTCACAACATTTTGGATGATAGGCACTGATTGCATAGGTAGTTGTAAATCCAACTACCATACGATCACCGCCACGAAGGCCCCTCAAAATGTGTAGAGGCAAAATAACACAATCGATTTTACATTGCAAATGTTTTTCAATAATAAAAACGTATATATCTAATCTAGTGTGCGCGGTGCATTTCTGCAATAACCTTCATCAGGTACGTTCATAATCACAAGATTGGAATAACCTTCATCAGGTACGTTCATAATCACAAGATTGGAATAACCTTCATCAGGTACGTTCATAATCACAAGATTGGAATAACCTTCATCAGGTACGTTCATAATCACAAGATTGGAATAACCTTCATCAGGTACGTTCATAATCACAAGCTTGGAATAACCTTCATCAGATACGTTCATAATCACAAGATTGGAATAACCTTCATCAGGTACGTTCATAATCACAAGATTGGAATAACCTTCATCAGGTACGTTCATAATCACAAGATTGGAATAACCTTCATCAGGTACGTTCATAATCACAAGATTGGAATAACCTTCATCAGGTACGTTCATAATCACAAGATTGGAATAACCTTCATCAGGTACGTTCATAATCACAAGGTTAGAAAACCAAATAAAACTGATGAAAATTCAATCTTTTCATTGGTTCAGCATGCTACTTATGATATATGGCATACATATGGTAACATTTTACGCTGTTATCATTTGTCATGAAAAAAACCAAAAGAACAAACAAAAAACAAACAAAAAACAGTAAAAAAAAATATATAAAAAAACACAGAAAAAAAAGCAAACAAAGAAAAATGCTCAATAAAACATAATAACGAACGATTGAGAGGAAATACAAAATAGACAATTTAAAGAAAATGGCAAGATTGGGTACACAAGAAAAAAAGTTACCAAACCATAGTTTGAAATAATAAGCAAACAGTCAATGATATTAAAGGGACTTCGTAGTCGTGATCGTATGATAGTTGGATTTATGACTACCTATTCAATCAGAGCCTATCACCACTAAAGTTGTGAGTTCGAATCCCGCTCAGGCGAGGTGTATTCGATATAACATTATGTGATAAGGTTTGTCAGTGACTTACGGCAGGTCGGTGGTTTTCTCCGGTTTACTTCACCAATAGAACTGACAGCCACGATATAAATGAAATATTGTTGAGAGTGGCGTTAAACACCATAACTCCCCCTCAATGTTATTAACTTATACAACAATACAATACAATACAATACAATACAATAAGCTTTATTTAAAGTCGGAAAACATCAAACATTACATTAAATCCGACATAAGAATATGCATATATAACCAATAAAACAAAAACATGCACACAATATTTGTAAAAAAAAAAAAGAAAAAAAAAAAAGAAACAAGAATGCTGTAGTTCAATATTTCTTCTTTTTTTCAGATTTTGAATGCCCTAGAAATAGGATTAAGTGTAACGACCAAAAACGATGTATATACCCCTCAAGTTTATGTGATGGTGTTAACCAATGTATAGATGGCAGTGACGAGAACGAGGCTACTTGCAAAGGTTTTAAATTAATCACGTGATAAGTAATTTGTAATATGGAGTTTTCATTGGTCGGACGAAATTTGCTTTGTTGCTTTTTTGCGGGATGACCGACCGTCGTATTAATGTTTAGTGGTATATTTTTAGCACCACATTTCATGAATAGAACATTATTAGTAAGACACGGTTTGATGGTGGCGGCTTAACTGTCTTTAATAACAACCTGTTAGTTAACAAAATATCATATCAGAGAAGTTTAGAATCCTCTCATGTAAGTCCGCCAGAGTACTTTTGGAATTTATCTGTTGTGAAATCAACAAGTGTAATCCTGGATGACGATATTTTACACAATTTACAAAGTCAATATTGTAGGATCGAGCTAGCTTCTTTTCAGACAATTTGTTTTTGACTTTTTGACATTACAGAATAAGCACAATATAGGTACATATTCAGTAAATATAAAATTATCTTGCACTCGCTGCAAAACAGGGCAGAAAAGCGAGTTTTTCTAACTCTTTCTAAAGCTAGTGCAAATAGAATTTATATTTTCCGCCATTGTACGTATATTATATATTTTATTTTTATGGATTGTTTGGTTTTCAGGGAGTGGGTGGGGTACTAGGATCTCGTTTGCTAGTGTCGCACTGTTGCATTTCACAAACAACTTGTTTATTATCGTCTCTCCTTGTCTTCTGGTGCTTTAGGAAGGTATGCTGAATTAGATTAACGCGACGGGTGTCACTAGTGGAGCAGGAAATAACTACCCTTCCGGAGCACCTGAGTTCAACACCGGTTATCAATGTGGTTCGTGTTACTCGATATTTAGTTTTATATGTATTTTTTGTAGATCGTTGTTTGTCCTTTTGTACTTTTTCTCTTGACCATTGTGTTGTCTGTTCTTCTTCGATTTACGGATTCTTCTTCAAAGCGCTTCTTAGAGTAGTGCAGTTGATTTAGATATTGATGGTGGGTGTTTATCCAGATTTTGTGTGAGGCATGCAGGGGCGGATCCAGGATTTAAAGTTAGGGGGGCGCACTTAAAAAAAATTCGCTTGGCGCGAAAATTTTTGGGGTATATCGTGTGAAAAATCACGATTTTACGGCAAAAAAAAAATCATATTTTTTCCAATTGCGGAGGGAGGCGCGAACATTTTTGGGGTATTTAGTGTGAAAAATCACAATTTTACGCCAAAAAATCCTATTTTTTCCAATTTATGGGGGCGCGCGCGCCGGGTGCCCCCCCCCCCCCCCCCTTGGATCCGCCCCTGGCATGGTGGCTGAAATCTAGAGGACGGCTTGGTTTACAGTAGATACGATTTAGATCCTGATAGAGGAAACGTGTGATCAAATTTCACCCCCTACCCCACGGAACTCCGGTGGTTTGAGGAATTACTACTATGCATAATATTCTGATAATGAAATGATGCATAGCGTATGCTATGCAAAATAAGGGGACACACCCATCTTGTCCCCTCTATGCCTGGGTGGTAGAATTTTCTAGCAAGGTTATGTTTTCTTTTTAAATTCAACCTGGTATTTTAATTCTATTTTTGAATGAAATGTTTTAGGCAGACCATGTCCACCGGCATTAGGTTCATATCTTCTAATGACGGTTAAGAACGTTCACTGTGCAGATGGATTACAATGTATCAAGGAAACGTCTGTTTGTGATGGCATGGTCGTACATTGTAGGGACGGATCAGATGAAGATGAAGATAGGTGTAGGAGTATGTATTATTTTAATTTTTATGCTATTGTGTAAGAGGGGCAGTCTTGGTAGTGGTCGTATGTAGTTGCATTTACAACTACCTGTGCAATCAGTGCCTATCCCCACTAAAGTTGTGAGTTCGAACCCCGTTCATGGTGAGGTATGCTCGATATAACATTATGTGATAAAGTTTGTCAGGTCGGTGATTTTTTAAGGGTACTCTTGCGGTATTCAAATTAAAGATGTTCTCTCCCATGTTCATAATGCAGCTTCAGTATCCTTTATAGCATTCGTCTTTTTAAGACATCAAAGAAAACATGTAAAACGAATCTAGAGTTCCTAAGTCAAAAGATACATTAACCTGGTTTGTACCAAGAGTGGCAGGACGGGTGCCACTAGTGGAGCAGAAACTGCATAGCCTGCCCTATGGAGAACTCGCTTTTAGTGGGGTTCGTATTGCTCGATCTTTAATTTTCTGTGTAATGTTTTGTAGATCGTTGTTTGTACTTTTGTACTATTTGTTTTGGCCATTGTGTTGTCTGTCATTCTTCGTTTCTGATTACCTCCCTTTGGTATCTTTTGGTCATTGTGTTGTCTGTCATTCTTCGTTTCTGATTACCTCCCTTTGGTATCTTTTGGCCATTGTGTTGTCTGTCATTCTTCGATTTACCGTTTCTGATTACCCCTTTGATATCTTTTGGCCATTGTGTTGTCTGTCATTCTTCGATTTACCGTTTCTGATTACCCCTTTGGTATCTTTTGGCCATTGTGTTGTCTGTCATTCTTCGTTTCTGATTACCCCTTTGGTATCTTTTGGCTATTGTGTTGTCTGTCATTCTTCGTTTCTGATTACCCCTTTGGTATCTTTTGGCCATTGTGTTGTCTGTCATTCTTCGTTTCTGATTACCCCTTTGGTATCTTTTGGCCATTGTGTTGTCTGTCATTCTTCGTTTCTGATTACCCCTTTGGTATCTTTTGGCCATTGTGTTGTCTGTCATTCTTCGTTTCTGATTACCTCCCTTTGGTATCTTTTGGCCATTGTGTTGTCTGTCATTCTTCGATTTACCGTTTCTGATTACCCCTTTGATATCTTTTGGCCATTGTGTTGTCTGTCATTCTTCGATTTACCGTTTCTGATTACCGCTTTGGTATCTTTTGGCCATTGTGTTGTCTGTCATTCTTCGTTTCTGATTACCCCTTTGGTATCTTTTGGTCATTGTGTTGTCTGTCATTCTTCGTTTCTGATTACCCCTTTGGTATCTTTTGGCCAGTGTGTTGTCTGTCATTCTTCGTTTCTGATTACCCGTTTGGTATCTTTTGGCCATTGTGTTGTCTGTCATTCTTCGTTTCTGATTACCCCTTTGGTATCTTTTGGCTATTGTGTTGTCTGTCATTCGTCGTTTCTGATTACCCCTTTGGTATCTTTTGGCCATTGTGTTGTCTGTCATTCTTCGTTTCTGATTACCCGTTTGGTATCTTTTGGCCATTGTGTTGTCTGTCATTCTTCGTTTCTGATTACCGCTTTGGTATCTTTTGGCAATTGTGTTGTCTGTCATTCTTCGTTTCTGATTACCCCTTTGGTATCTTTTGGCTATTGTGTTGTCTGTCATTCTTCGTTTCTGATTACCCCTTTGATATCTTCAAACTTTACTTGAGAGAATACAACCATCTACCGTTATTATAAAGCAAAGATAAAACATAAACAGAACTTTGGACTATCTGAGAGAATAAACTCATATTGCGTCAATAACTACATTTTTTTAATAAAACTAGTTTAGCCCCCTCTTTATATGGATTTACAA
The DNA here is from genome assembly GCA_963680875.1 of Bathymodiolus brooksi. Classification (NCBI taxonomy): domain Eukaryota; kingdom Metazoa; phylum Mollusca; class Bivalvia; order Mytilida; family Modiolidae; genus Bathymodiolus; species Bathymodiolus brooksi. The sequence continues at coordinate 18,582,833 of OY804586.1, forward strand.
TTACCTGTGCAGTCAGTGCATATAACCACTAGCGTTGTGAGTCCGAATCCCGCTCATGACGTGGTGTGCTCGATACAACATTATGCGATGCAGTTTGTCACGTGACTTGCACCAGGTCTATGGTTTTCTCCGGTTTCCTTTACCAATAGAACGGATCGCCACTCGCCACTATATGACTGAAATATTGAAAGTTGGCGTTAAACAACATAACCCTAACCTTAAGCTTTTTTCTTTATTTTGCAGACGCGACATGTCCGCCATTGAATGAAAAATGCAGGGATAACATACAATGCACATTAAGCATGTGGATGTGTGATGGAAAGGTGGACTGTAACGACCATTCAGATGAAGATAATATAGCTTGTGGTACGTCTTAATACCAATCATATCAGAATAATACGTCTTAAAGGGGAATTTGCGGTAGTGCCTACCAACAAAATTTGTGGACGGAGCTTATCATCAAAAATCCCCGTTGAAATGAACAGCATATTTATGAAACTGTATGTCACATGACCAACGTGACCTAAAGGTCACATACCTCAGAAATATCAATTTTCGAAGTGATTTTTGTAGTTTTTAGACTGATGAAGAATATTCTTTTTAATAAGACTGAAAGTTTCGGAGAGAGGAACACTAGTAACCATGCCGGTCAAATATTTTGCTCCAAAAGTAACTGTGAAATTATGTATCATTGATTTTTCCTCCTCGAGACAACCGTGGCCAAAATAATGAACAATCTGAATGTTTGCTCCGCCCACAACTATACGGTCCCGTTTTAAATACCAAACAGAATCAGATGATAATTGAATACGTCTTAATACTAAACAGATTAAAATGATATATTGTGGTAGTCTTGACACCAAAACAGATGAAAATCACATTTATCTTGCAATCATTACATTTGCTATCCAAATATAGCGTACATGTACAAATACATTTTTGCTCTATTCGTCTAGTATGCGAATAACTTTTTAAGTACCGCCTTCATAGACTTTTTTATGTTCTCTCTTCGGGCGTAGGAACATACACAGATCCGTAACGAATATACAAAATAGGCGGTCGGTATTAAGAAAAGATTGGAGATAACAAAGGGGTAAGAATCCGTTAATCGAAGGACAAAGTGTACAATGATCAAAGAAAAAACGATCTACAAGACACAGAAAACTAAGGATCGAGCAACCCCACTATAAACCGGTTGTCACATCGGGTACTCCGGAAGGGTAAGTAATTCCTGCTCCATATGTGGCACCCGTCGTTTTGTTCTGGTTATCCGATGATAAGTTATATGAATGACGAAAGGACTTGGTTATGACTACGACAGACGGAACATGTCCGTGGTCATTTGTAACACAGATACTCGGTAGCGTTAAACTAGGGTCGAACGTACACATTTCGAAGTGATGACTTCAACTTAACCACTAGGAACCCTTAGATAAGTGGTTTCCTTGTTAGCAGCAACCTTCTACCAAGGGAATCATAATATGAACTTTAAGCCCTGGAATATCGGATCAACTGAGAGATATATACTAGATATACAGGTGCTGTTTGGAATGTTTCTACATATAAATATATTTGTCATACTGCAATAGAAAATCTAAGTGATCCGATTGGTTATTTACTCGATTTTACTAATCCATGTTATACGGCTTTAGCCGGTAATATGAAAGCACGTGCCAAGAAAGATAACTCATTTTGAAATCATACGTAATCAAGATGTCGACCCCCAGGTTCGCCTGTCACTCTGACGCCGATATTGAGGCAATTCTAAATCATTTGTTATTTTTCTGTTAAAATTGTTAAGTTGTTTATTAAATATGTTGAAGAATTAATTTCTTCTTTGAAGCAAAGTCATTATCTGAGGTTATATGCTCTTGAGACAATACATGTATAGTAGTCATGTTCTTTATTTAGGCTTTACACAGGTAATATGGACCCATGGTATTGCAGTATGACAAATTCGTTATATAGGCTTTATACAGGTAATACGGGCTCATATAACCTGTCTGTGTTATATATTCCCCTCGCCTTCGGCTCAGGAAATATAAAACACAGACAGGTTATATGAGCCCGTATTACCTGTCTAAAGCATATATAACTAATAATATACAAACATTTGACAGCTCACAAATCTAATTCTAACAGTTTGGTTTAATTTTCAGACGTATATATATATATATAATTCACAATGGAAAAATTGAAATAATCTCTTTTGTCGTAAAGTGCCGTTTATATCCGGGCCTCACTGTCAATTTCGATATGAAGGTCAAAGTGTGATCGGGCCTATCTGTAAATGTGGTATCCTTTATTTCAAGCTCAATGGGATAGATGCGATCAACGAAGTCACTAAATCTAGAATTATTTAGGGAAAGGTACATCGTCTATATAGCGGAACGTGAAATTAAAGGATCGGGCTAGCTTCTTTTCGTTTTTCTGATGAAAATCCCTGTATGAAGTATGCCTGGTATAAAGAAAGGAACATGTCGGCGAGAAAGGCAGCGCAGTTGGTACCCATAGTAATGCTGATTGTCGATGGAAAAACACGTCCAACAAATATGTTGTCAATCAAGAACTCAAAGTTTCTGTATCTAAATGTCGTCCTCCGCGTTTCTAAATATAGAATACTGTAATTCATATTTGTTCTTTGAGTATCAATTTTCGTGGTTTTCGCTGAAACCATCAAACCACAAAAATAAGTGCATCACGAAAGGCATTTGTAACGAGCATCAAAACCACGAATGTCAACGAACATCTCACTTTCCGTTTATCGATCCACGAAAATACATAGCAACGAAAATAAGTCATACTACAGTTACTATGGTTACATATTAATTATTATATGTACGTCTTAATACAAAGTAAACAAATGAATTGTGAATTTATGCCATTTATTTAGTATTAGGTGTTATGGTATTCAACCCCACTTTCAACAATATTTCGGTGATATCGTGGCGGTCAGTTTTATTGGTGGAGGAGACTGGAGTACCTGGAGGAAACCACCGACCTGTCGCAAGTCACTGACAAACTTTATCATATAATGATGTAACGCGTACACCTCCCATGAGCGAATTCGAACTCACAACTGGATGGGTGATTGCATATGTAGTTAATAATCTAACCACCATACGACCACGACGGCCCCGTTCATAATTTATGATCCTGTTTATATCAGTTATTTTCAGTGAAGTGTTAGGGACCGACCATTTAACTTGAAGGGGGGGGGGGGGGGGGGTATGGGTTTTTGTTTCGTTCAGAAAAATTATTTTGGACAACACAAGAGTTAGAATATTTTTTTTTTGTCGCGCGAAGCGGGAATTTTTTTTCCAGAATTTAACATTAGGTTATATGACAAAAATTCTGAATCACATTATTTTTTTTTCCTCCACCAAGATCGTATTGTGAGTGGATTTTAGACTATCTGTGAAACCAGTGTCTACCACCACTAAAGTTGTGAATTCCAACCCTGTTGATGGCGAGGTGTACACAATTATGTCATAAAGTTTGTCGATGCCTTGCGACAGGTTGGTGGTTTTTTTCCGGGTGATCAGGTTTCCTCCACCAATAAAACTGGCCGCCACGATATAGCTGAATACTGTAATTGTTGAAAGTTATATTAAACACTATAAACCTTCATTTTATTTTTCAGTTTCACTACAACAATGTGGGTATAATATGTTCAAATGTGCCAGTGGCGCGTGTATTTCCGTTGGTAATACCTGTAATGGTTATGACGACTGCGGAGACAACTCTGACGAAGCTGAGGATGTCTGGCTATATTTCCCGTGTTGAAAGCCTACTACGTTTTTACTGCATAAAATAAAGCGTTATTTGTATTTGTTTTAATTTTTATTGAGCTCCTAAAGGGGCACATGCAAATATTAAATTAAACCGAGAACCCGCATCAGTATGTAGAGCTTGAAGATACCAAAGGGAGGTAATCAGAATCCATACATCGAAGAAGGACAGACAAAACAATGACCAAAAGGAAATGGACAAAAGGACAAATAACGACGTACAAAACATTACACATAAAATTAAAGATCGAGCAACATGAACCTCACTAATAACCGGGTGTACACTCATGTGTTCCGGTAGGGTAAGTAATTCCTGCTCTACTAGTGACACCCGGCGTGTTAATCTAGTTATAAACCCGGTGATAAGTCATGAATGGGGATAGGACCGGGAAATGTTTACGACAAGTGGAATATATCCGTGGTCATTTGTGACAGATATTCCATAGCGGTCAACAAAGTCATGGTGGTGACCGTAAAACTTTCGAGGTGATGACTTCAACTTAAACTGGAAGGAACCCTTATACAGAGTTCGCTTAATCTAATTTCGCAGAGTATGCTGAGATCTCGCGTTAGTTCATCGAAATATGATATAATTGTATCTTTGTGTGTCCATTTAGGATCTCCATATATTATCAGATTAAAAAATAAATACACATGGGAAATACAACCTATGTGACAATGCTTTTACATTTTTTAATAAAAAGTGAATGTACCACTCGTTCAAGTAAACTATGCGAAATTAAACACAACGGACAACTTTACTAGGTTCTCCTCCCTCGAGCATATAAACGCTGGAGAATACCGAAGGGCAATCAAAAATGGACAATCCAGAGAAACTGGCAAGAAGAGTTTGAAGATACCAATGGGGCAATCAGAATCCGTACATCGAAGAAGGACAGACAACACAATGTCCAAAAGAAAATGTACAAAAGGACAAACAATTATCTACAAAACATACATATAAAATTAAAGATCGAGTAACACGAACCCCACTAAAAACCGGGGGTGAACAGCTCCACTAGTGACACCCGTCCTGTTAATCTAGTTACAAACCCAGTGATAAGTCATGATCGAGGAAAGGATCGGGAAGTGCTTACGACAAGTGGAACATATCCGTGGTCATTTGTGACACAGATATTCCATAACGGTCAACCAAGGGTGGCGACCGTAAAACTTTCGAAGTGATGACTTCAACTTAACTAAGAGGAACCCTTGGCTCAGTAGCTTCCTTGTTAGCAGCAACCCTCTATCAAGGAAATCCTGATAGGAACCACACGCTCTGGAATATCGTATGAACGGAGAGATATACACTCCATATGCAGTTGCTGCTGGAATGTTGCTACATACGAATGGAAAGTTCACAATGGGAAAATTGAAATCACCTCTTTTGTCGGAAAGTTTTGTTCTTAACCGCCCCTCACTGTCAATTATGGTACACGAGAACGAAGACAAGCAAAACAAAGACACAATGCAGTATGTGTTGGACACCACTATCCGCAAACAAACACAAATAACGCAAATAAGACAAATAACTGGAGGTAAAGACGAACCGAACATCGTTTCTATACGGAAATCCATTTTTTACTATTAAAGACCCATAAGAAATTAATATGCTTAGAAAACAGTTTAGTCTGAAGCAAGCACATCTCGTTTATATTTAGATGATCATAACCCTGCATGCACAGATTCGCATCAACTATCTACAAAGTCACTACACGGAAAACAGAAGATTGAGCAGTACTATTTACTCTGACATCCTTTTCAGTTCAATTCCCAAATTTCAATTTATTTTTATATAAAACAATGGTTCCTGAGTGATATCACAAAAATGAATATTATTCTGTCAATACCTATGTAAACAGTAAAAACATCACCAGAGAAAATGTTGAAAGATACACTATAAACAACAATCGTAACTACTCGGCCATTCTCGCTACCCTGCAAAAAACCTCGTATGCATTAGGAGTATAAATCGCACTACTTTTTACATGTCAGTTACATGAAAGTTTGATAAAGTGATATTTTGAACAATCTTCTATATTTCAATTAAAGTTTTAATTAGTTTTGCATGATTAGATTTTACTTAGTATGTCTTCCATATTGGATTTTCGTGGACTATATTTTTGTGCGGCTTAACTTAACTTAACTTCCGGCAAACAATTTAAGAAGAATTTCTACTATGTACGTACGAGGTTATTTGCAGGGTAGCGAGAATGGCCGAGTAGTTACGATTGTATAAACAACTGTTACTGTTGATGCGATGCAAAATTATAAAGCTTCCGGTCTTAAAGTTCCGGGGAAAACCACAGGCACTCGTTTCATTCAAAAAATATATGCCCCCTCCTCTTCCTTACTTCAAGGTAAACATTTGCCCTTTTCCCCTTCCCCACTTCGCCTCAATATTTTTCGCTTATTTGTGATCCTTTCGCTGACCCAATTATACCGTTACACTCCCGAGATATTTCTCTTTACGACTGCCACATTTAAATATACCTACCCCCTCAGACGAATTGGACAAGAATATCAGCGAACGTAGCTTGCTTTATTTACTGTCATTACTAGTACAATAAAACCTATATTAACAGGTCAGAACGAGCCAAGACTGGTAGGCTCGGTGTCATTACTAGTACAATAAAACCTGTATTAACAGGTCAGAACGAGCCAAGACTGGTAGGCTCGGTGTCATTACTAGTACAATAAAACCTGTATTAACAGGTCAGAACGAGCCAAGACTGGTAGGCTCGGTGTCATTACTAGTACAATAAAACATGTATTAACAGGTCAGAACGAGCCAAGACTGGTAGGCTCGGTGTCATTACTAGTACAATAAAACATGTATTAACAGATCAGAACGAGCCAAGACTGGTAGGCTCGGTGTCATTACTAGTACAATAAAACCTGTATTAACAGGTCAGAACTAGCCAAGACTGGTAGGCTCGGTGTCATTACTAGTACAATAAAACCTGTATTAACAGGTCAGAACGAGCCAAGACTGGTAGGCTCGGTGTCATTACTAGTACAATAAAACCTGTATTAACAGGTCAGAACGAGCCAAGACTGGTAGTCTCGGTGTCATTACTAGTACAATAAAACCTGTATTAACAGGTCAGAACGAGCCAAGACTGGTAGGCTCGGTGTCATTACTAGTACAATAAAACCTGTATTAACAGGTCAGAACGAGCCAAGGCTGGTAGGCTCGGTGTCATTACTAGTACAATAAAACCTGTATTAACAGGTCAGAACGAGCCAAGACTGGTAGGCCCGGTGTCATTACTAGTATAATAAAACCTGTATTAACAGGTCAGAACGAGCCAAGACTGGTAGGCTCGGTGTCATTACTAGTACAATAAAACATGTATTAAGTATGGCTCCACCTAAGGATCATGCAGTGGGTGATTTATTGATAGTTGCAAAATTGGAGTTTATATGGTTCATATGTTGCATTTTGATGGAAAACTCATAAAAATAATAAAAGAACGCATGTATTGGCTTTGGTTGCTATGGTAACAACTACATCATAAAACCCCTTTTATTTCTGTCTTAAAATCACTAAATTTGCACTTTTGCCACACAGATTTCTCAAAAAACATTTAAAAAAATTCAAAACATAATTACATACTGGTGATGTTGAAGACTTCTTCTAAAAATTAACGTATATGAACAGAAAGTACAAGTTTGCCAATTACTGTTACCATGGCAACCAAACAGCCTCATTTCGCATCTTCAAAAAAATGCAAAAAATCAGGATTTTCATTATCTATTATCTCCTGTGAACAGAGGGGTTGGTGAATGAAGCTTGTTTGTATCCGTTCAATAGACACTTATCTAAAACATATCAAAAATAATCACGTGTAGCCTCTTTTAGATTTTTTGGAAAAAAGCGTTTTTTGTCCCATACTTTTGGTTTTTCAGCAAATACTATATAACTACATTTTTACAAAATATTTCTACTTCTCTAAAATGTATTTACTGATATTATCTTTTTCACATAACTCATAACCAAACTAACTACTAAATAAACTTTTAACCTTAAATTATGTGAATGGTTGCAATTGTGTAAATTTGGTATAATTTTCATAATTAACAGATAACTAACAATAAACTATTGTATTTCAAACTTTCAAAAAATCATGGGTATTACTAGTACTGTTGTAAATTTTGTCACACAAGGATATCCATTGCGAATCTGAACACGAGATATTTTTTTACTTTCCATACTCTTTTAATTTTTCAAGGTAGGCATTATGTTTATTTTGTATATAATTGTAATTAACATAACATTATACATTAATCAATCCAATCCTGTGCATTTGCTATATTTTTCAGAAATTATTTTTATTGTGTTAATTTAAGTAAATTTTATTAAAAAAATCTTGTGATTAAAGCTAGTGTAAGAATAAAAAGATTGTAAACATACCATTTCAACAGGTAGTAAAACACCATAGTCCTCCAATATTATCTCGCTATGGAAAGGAGATCATCCTCTAAATGTCTTTAATTTCCTGTATGTTGAGTTCCACTTTTACTCAGTTGAAAGTCTACCACGAGTTTGTAACGATGTGCATATATTCATATTGTTAAGTAAGAGACAGATTCGTTGTAAAAAGTCCTACTCTACACAACTAGATCTCGTTGAGATTAAACTACCGAAGAAAGTTTCTGCTCTGTACCTTCAGGATAATCTCTATGTGAAATATTATATTTTGCATGTGCCGCAACAAAATTTCTCAGTCCTTTATAAGTACTGCAGTCCAGTGATGTGATAGTTGACCAAAACCGGAAGTGAAGGACGGTAAACAAACGATCTTGGCAGAGAATGGAAATTAACAGATACAATATCAAATTAATCAATTTCATCATCAAAATGTATTGCTAGTTTAACCAATTAAGAATAAAAATAGATAAATTAAAGATTTTTACTCCAAATGTTTAGCTTACAACCTGAAATAAGTAAAATGTTATTCATTTGAAGTTCAACAAGAGTTATCGTTCTTGGAATTGTGATTTGGAGCGGTTAATTTAAAACTAAAATAACAAAAAAATTACACTAGGCTACACGTGAAAAAAATTTATATTTTGTAGAAGAGATCCTATATTTTTCATTGTGCTATATGGTTTATTACAAATCGCCTGTTCACAGGAGATAATGTGTTCTGATATCTAACCTTTTTACATACTTTGTTAGTAAAAAAAAATGTGACCAATCTGATTTTAATTTGGGTATAATAGCAAAAATATCATAAATACACACTTGTCTTTGAATATACATTTATTTTTACTCAAATACGTCATATAACAAAATATTGAGAGAATTGGTGACATAAGGTAAATCACTTTTTCTTGATTTTGCATGATCCTTACGCGGAGCCATACTTAACAGGTCAGAACGAGCCAAGACTGGTAGGCTCGGTGTCATTACTAGCAGGGGCGTAGCTAGCCTTTTTTGCAGTGCAAGCAACCTAGATACGATAACGTAACCCTCAGTCCGCTTTTGCTCCCAGCGAGGGTTACGATTCGGTCCCATTCAACGTAATGGAGCAGCGCCCGGAGTGATTCACACCGGGCGGTTTTTTGTCCTAATTCCGTTGAGGTGGTTGGAAAAATTAACGGGGGTGAAAGATAAATATATTTAGATAAAGCTTGAAGTGTTAAGTAAACGCTGCATCAATCCATGGTAGACTTATATCCATCTGAAAATTTGAATGCATGAGATCTTCTTTCTGTCCGACATTTTGTTTACAAGTTGCTATTTCACGTGCACTTGCCTCGTTTAGGAGATATCCTTATTTGAATCGATTGCCGTACATATCGTAGTAAAAGTTTTCCATATTTGGGATTCAGATCCATATAAGGATAGGCTCCGCCCATCACGAGAGTCTACGTAAGGTGTCATGCCGGACAAGAAACAATTTTCGAATACGAAATCGATCGTGAAGGTAGAAACAGGTATTGTAACACTTATTTCGTATCACCATTACTTAAAAATGGTAGGGAATAATAAGTTATGACCACATATGCAAAAAGAAAGTTGAAATATTCACGGAACGAACATTTTAATTTGCTCCATTACGTTGAATGGGACAGATTCGTAACCCTCGCTGGGGGCAAAAGCGGACTGAGGGTTACGTTATCGTATCTACAAGCAACCAAACCCAGAATTTGTTTTTTGACTAGATGCAAAATGGTGCGTTCTGAGGTGTTTTCATGGGTAAATTGAATACATAAGCAACACATTGATTTCATGATTTTGTTAGACAGAATTTACTTAGAAATTGACCAAAATCTGTTCTTCGTGTCTTAGCAGACACACACTTCTATTTCTTATAACACGAGGAAGCAGATACTGTGCATAGAAGCGATTTTCTGATTTTATCAGACGCGACTCCAATTCCATTATCATGTGGTCTATAAACGCATAGTACAAATAAACTTTCCAATACTGTTTTGGCGTGTCTGCAGGGTGATTGGCTCTGGTAGTCTGTCATGTTGTCATTCAACGTAGGAAAGGTCACGTACAATGTACATGTATATATACCAGACTGAACGATGACGGATGTAACTCATACTAATGATACGGCCGTAACGTCATTTGAATACAATTTGAAATGCCGTAATTTTGATGACATTGAATTTTCACAAAAAGCCACAACGAGACTTTGTTTTCCACTTTTTTAAAATTTTTTATTATTCCTTATTTATTTTATTTTTTTTGCTCTTTATTTTTTTTTTTCAGCACGCCGATGTGCACGCAACTGCGTGTTGGCGTATAGGGAGCTACGCGCCTGACTAGTACAATAAAACATGTATTAACAGGTCACATATGAGACAAAGAAAAAAAAGGCCTTTGAAGAGGTTCAGTTCATATGGAAATTTACACGACAGGACAAAAAAGGGAACCTTTTAATACAGTAATACATGGGCAGGTTTAGCTGTATTATTATTTGTCTTGATTTTATTTCAGCCATGGCAAACGCTAAGATGATAACTACGTGCTTGGTTGTCTTCATTTATCTATTTCCTGTGGTTACGTCACAGTTAGGTATGTACGCATTCCTAATTAAAGGATTGAATACGCAATATGTTGTTACGTCACAGTTAGGTGGGTACGTATTCATAATACAAAGATCGTATACACAACTGGTTGTCACGTCTAAAATCGTCCTAATATGCAAATTGAATACACAACGTTTTTTCGTCTGATATTTAGTGAAACCTTTCTAAACCGAACCATGAATAAATCGGAATCTTGTATATAAACCGAACTTTGCAAATAGTCTCCATGTCAGACATCTTTGTTAAATTAACCTGTATGAATATAACACCTGTCTATTCCGAACATAAAAGTCGGTACAAAAGAGGCTCGGTATGGACAGGATTCACTGTATGAAGATTGAATAAACAATCAGTTGGGGCCGTCGTGATCGTGTGGTATTTGGATTTGCAACTACCTATGCAATCAGTTCCTAACAGCACTAACGTATGCAGTCCTTTTTTTCAAAAGCTTACTACACAGTATGTCGCAACGTGTGCAACTTGCAAGTAAGCAAATATTATCAAGGGAAGTAATCCATATTTACTTCATTAATGGAAGCAATATATCTTTATTGTATATTATCTGTTATATCATTTATCTTGTTTATATTTTAATGAGGTCGACCCTGTGGAGAAGAATATGGCAGCAAGTTGGTGTATTGTGCAGACGATACTAATTGTGTCCGTGAGAATATGTTGTGTAACACTGCGAAGGAATGTCTAGATGGCTCTGATGAAAACCCAGAATTTTGTAGAAGTACGTTTTTATACAAAAATAAGTCACCGGCAATCACTGACGAGCAATTTCTGTAAATTGTCTTTTACGTAGCCGCCGATCACTTCGAGCAGCTCATGTCATTTTTCCCCTCGCCAACGAAATTGCGAAGGGATATAGAAACGCTACCGTCCGTCCGTACTCCCGTAGCATCTTTGTGAACACTCTAGAATCAACATCCTTCAATGGATTTTGACCAAGCTTGGTACATACTTAGTCCTTGAGAGAATCTGGAACCCTACTGATTTTCAAGGTCACATGTCAAAAGTCAAGGTCACCGGGTCAAATTGTTAGGCGAGGGGATACGCCACGCTTTGCGTTGCCCTTGTTTCTTTTAATTCAACAGCGATCACTCATGAATAACTAATGTAAGTTATCTTTTGGGTTACCCGCCATCCCTCATGAGCGATATCTATAAAATGTCATTATAACGGTATCACCTATGGATCAATCTACACTAATCTAATTTAAATTAGATGTTTGTAGGGTCTAATCCTACGATGATATGAGAGGATATATTACATCTACATTTGGATCGAATCACCCTAATGTAACCGCCGATCACTCATGAAAAATGTGTCTTCTATGTAGCTGGCGATCACTCATGATTTGCCTATGTACGTTCCCTTGAATGTCACCGGCGATCACTCATGAGCAATTTCTGTGAGCTGTCTTTTATATTACTGGCGGTCACTCATAGCCAATTATGTAATTAGCGATCACTCATGAGTAACCTCTGTAAGTTCTCTTTAATGTCACAAAAAATCACACATGAACTAATGTACTGTAAGTTGTCTTTTATGCAGCCGGTATTCACCAATGGATCTCAATTATAATTTGTCACTCATGAGTAATTCATGCAAGTGGTCTTTTTAATCACCGCCAATCACTCTGTGCAACTCGTGTAATTTGTCTATTAAATCAATAGCGATAACTCATGAATAACTCATGTAAGAAGAAACCTTAAATCGAAGAAGAACAGAAAACACAGTGCCCAAAATAAAATAAGGACAAAAGGACAAACAACGATCAACAAAAAATACACATACAACTAAAGATCGAGTAACACAAACCCTAATAAAACCGGAGATGAACTCAGGTGCTCCGGAAGGGTCAGCTTTTCCTGTTTCACTAGTGGCAACCGTCGTGTTAATCTAATTACAAACTCGGCGATAAGACATGAATGAGGAAAGGACCAGGACGTGCTTACGACAAGAGGAACATATCCGTGGTCATTTGTGACACAGATATTCTACAATGTGCAACCAAGTCATGGTGGCGACCGTCACACTGTCGAAGTGATGACCTTAAGTTAACTTTTATGTTAGCCACGATCACTCATACGCAGCTCCTGTAAGTTTTCTTTAAGTCATATTCGATCACCATGTGCAAATAAACGCTAGAGAAAAACTAAAAGGGCAATCAACAACGGACAATCCAGAGAAACTGGCATAATTGGGAACACAAGACATAAGACGAAGACAAACAAAACAAAAAAACGCAACACAGAAACTAAAACGACGAGCAAGACGGAACCCACAAAAACAGAGGATGAATACAGGCGCCTGCAAAGAGCAAGCAGTTCCTGTTTTTTTTAAGACACCTGCCATGTTGCTCATATAGTCATTATGTGTTGTACGCCACTATACCGAAGCAAATACAACTATTTTTTAACTGTCAATCAGATAGTGATGACGACCGTAGAAGTTTTGTAGCGATGACTTCAACCTAGGAACAACGTAACCTTGTTTGAGTAGGTTTTGCGCTAGTAGCTGAGATCTGTCCAGAAAATCAGATAAGTCATCACGTTTGTCGTAGAGTTTTGCTTTAGTCTGCCTCCGTTGTCGATTTCAAGGTGAAGGTAAGCTGTCTTTTATGTAACTCATATAATTTGTCACGACCATCAATCATGAGCAACTCTTGTAAGTCGTCTACTAAGTGGCTGCCAATCACTCATATGCAACTGCTATGGCTGTTTTTTATGTAACTCATATAATTTGTCACCGACCATCAATCTTGAGCAACTCTTGTAAGTCGTCTACTAAGTGGCTGCCAATCACTCATATGCAACTGCTATGGCTGTTTTTTATGTAACTCATATAATTTGTCACCGACCATCAATCATGAGCAACTCTTGTAAGTCGTCTACTAAGTGGCTGCCTTCACTCATATACAACTCTTGTAAGTCGTCTACTAAGTGGCTGCCTTCACTCATATACAACTCTTGTAAGTCGTCTACTAAGTGGCTGCCTTCACTCATATACAACTCTTGTAAGTCGTCTACTAAGTGGCTGCCAATCACTCATATACAACTCTTGTAAGTCGTCTACTAAGTCACTGCCTTCACTCATATACAACTCTTGTATGTCGTCTACTAAGTGGCTGCCTTCACTCATATACAACTCTTGTAAGTCGTCTACTAAGTCACTGCCTTCACTCATATACAACTCTTTTAAGTCGTCTACTAAGTGGCTGCCTTCACTCATATACAACTCTTGTAAGTCGTCTACTAAGTGGCTGCCTTCACTCATATACAACTCTTGTAAGTCGTCTACTAAGTGGCTGCCTTCACTCATATACAACTCTTGTAAGTCGTCTACTAAGTCGCTGCCTTCACTCATATACAACTCTTGTAAGTCGTCTACTAAGTGGCTGCCTTCACTCATATACAACTCCTGTAAGTCGTCTACTAAGTCACTGCCTTCACTCATATACAACTCTTGTAAGTCTTCTACTAAGTCGCTGCCTTCACTCATATACAACTCTTGTAAGTCGTCTACTAAGTGGCTGCCAATCACTCATATACAACTCTTGTAAGTCGTCTACTAAATGGCTGCCTTCACTCATATACAACTCTTGTAAGTCGTCTACTAAGTGGCTGCCTTCACTCATATACAACTCTTGTAAGTCGTCTACTAAGTGGCTGCCTTCACTCATATACAACTCTTGTAAGTCGTCTACTAAGTGGCTGCCTTCACTCATATACAACTCCTGTAAGTCGTCTACTAAGTGGCTGCCTTCAATCATATACAACTCTTGTAAGTCGTCTACTAAGTCGCTGCCAATCACTCATATACAACTCTTGTAAGTCGTCTACTAAATGGCTGCCTTCACTCATATACAACTCTTGTAAGTCGTCTACTAAGTGGCTGCCTTCACTCATATACAACTCTTGTAAGTCGTCTACTAAGTCACTGCCTTCACTCATATACAACTCTTGTAAGTCGTCTACTAAGTGGCTGCCTTCACTCATATACAACTCCTGTAAGTCGTCTACTAAGTGGCTGCCTTCACTCATATACAACTCTTGTAAGTCGTCTACTAAGTGGCTGCCTTCACTCATATACAACTCTTGTAAGTCGTCTACTAAGTGGCTGCCTTCACTCATATACAACTCCTGTAAGTCGTCTACTAAGTCACTGCCTTCACTCATATACAACTCTTGTAAGTCGTCTACTAAGTCGCTGCCTTCACTCATATACAACTCTTGTAAGTCGTCTACTAAGTGGCTGCCTTCACTCATATACAACTCTTGTAAGTCGTCTACTAAGTCGCTGCCTTCACTCATATACAACTCCTGTATGTCGTCTACTAAGTCACTGCCTTCACTCATATACAACTCTTGTAAGTCTTCTACTAAGTCGCTGCCTTCACTCATATACAACTCTTGTAAGTCGTCTACTAAGTGGCTGCCTTCACTCATATACAACTCTTGTAAGTCGTCTACTAAGTCGCTGCCTTCACTCATATACAACTCCTGTAAGTCGTCTACTAAGTCACTGCCTTCACTCATATACAACTCTTGTAAGTCTTCTACTAAGTCGCTGCCTTCACTCATATACAACTCTTGTAAGTCGTCTACTAAGTGGCTGCCTTCACTCATATACAACTCTTGTAAGTCGTCTACTAAGTCGCTGCCTTCACTCATATACAACTCTTGTAAGTCGTCTACTAAGTGGCTGCCTTCACTCATATACAACTCTTGTAAGTCGTCTACTAAGTCGCTGCCTTCACTCATATACAACTCCTGTAAGTCGTCTACTAAGTGGCTGCCTTCACTCATATACAACTCTTGTAAGTCGTCTACTAAGTCGCTGCCTTCACTCATATACAACTCTTGTAAGTCGTCTACTAAGTCACTGCCTTCACTCATATACAACTCTTGTAAGTCGTCTACTAAGTGGCTGCCTTCACTCATATACAACTCCTGTAAGTCGTCTACTAAGTGGCTGCCTTCACTCATATACAACTCTTGTAAGTCGTCTACTAAGTGGCTGCCTTCACTCATATACAACTCTTGTAAGTCGTCTACTAAGTCACTGCCTTCACTCATATACAACTCTTGTAAGTCGTCTACTAAGTCGCTGCCTTCACTCATATACAACTCTTGTAAGTCGTCTACTAAGTGGCTGCCTTCACTCATATACAACTCTTGTAAGTCGTCTACTAAGTCGCTGCCTTCACTCATATACAACTCCTGTAAGTCGTCTACTAAGTCACTGCCTTCACTCATATACAACTCTTGTAAGTCTTCTACTAAGTCGCTGCCTTCACTCATATACAACTCTTGTAAGTCGTCTACTAAGTGGCTGCCTTCACTCATATACAACTCTTGTAAGTCGTCTACTAAGTCGCTGCCTTCACTCATATACAACTCTTGTAAGTCGTCTACTAAGTCACTGCCTTCACTCATATACAACTCTTGTAAGTCGTCTACTAAGTCACTGCCTTCACTCATATACAACTCCTGTAAGTCGTCTACTAAGTCACTGCCTTCACTCATATACAACTCTTGTAAGTCGTCTACTAAGTGGCTGCCTTCACTCATATACAACTCTTGTAAGTCGTCTACTAAGTGGCTGCCTTCACTCATATACAACTCTTGTAAGTCGTCTACTAAGTCACTGCCTTCACTCATATACAACTCTTGTAAGTCGTCTACTAAGTGGCTGCCTTCACTCATATACAACTCTTGTAAGTCGTCTACTAAGTGGCTGCCAATCACTCATATACAACTCTTGTAAGTCGTCTACTAAGTCGCTGCCTTCACTCATATACAACTCTTGTAAGTCGTCTACTAAGTGGCTGCCTTCACTCATATACAACTCTTGTAAGTCGTCTACTAAGTGGCTGCCAATCACTCATATCCAACTCTTGTAAGTCGTCTACTAAGTGGCTGCCTTCACTCATATACAACTCTTGTAAGTCGTCTACTAAGTGGCTGCCAATCACTCATATACAACTCTTGTAAGTCGTCTACTAAGTCGCTGCCTTCACTCATATACAACTCTTGTAAGTCGTCTACTAAGTGGCTGCCAATCACTCATATACAACTCTTGTAAGTCGTCTACTAAGTCGCTGCCTTCACTCATATACAACTCTTGTAAGTCGTCTACTAAGTGGCTGCCAATCACTCATATACAACTCTTGTAAGTCGTCTACTAAGTGGCTGCCAATCACTCATATACAACTCTTGTAAGTCGTCTACTAAGTGGCTGCCAATCACTCATATACAACTCTTGTAAGTCGTCTACTAAGTGGCTGCCAATCACTCATATACAACTCTTGTATGTCGTCTACTAAGTGGCTGCCAATCACTCATATACAACTCTTGTAAGTCGTCTACTAAATGGCTGCCAATCACTCATATACAACTCTTGTAAGTCGTCTACTAAGTGGCTGCCTTCACTCATATACAACTCTTGTAAGTCGTCTACTAAGTGGCTGCCTTCACTCATATACAACTCTTGTAAGTCGTCTACTAAGTGGCTGCCTTCACTCATATACAACTCTTGTATGTCGTCTACTAAGTGGCTGCCAATCACTCATATACAACTCTTGTAAGTCGTCTACTAAATGGCTGCCAATCACTCATATACAACTCTTGTAAGTCGTCTACTAAGTGGCTGCCTTCACTCATATACAACTCTTGTAAGTCGTGTACTAAGTCGCTGCCTTCACTCATATACAACTCTTGTAAGTCGTCTACTAAGTCACTGCCTTCACTCATATACAACTCTTGTAAGTCGTCTACTAAGTCACTGCCTTCACTCATATACAACTCCTGTAAGTCGTCTACTAAGTGGCTGCCTTCACTCATATACAACTCTTGTAAGTCGTCTACTAAGTCGCTGCCTTCACTCATATACAACTCTTGTAAGTCGTCTACTAAGTCGCTGCCTTCACTCATATACAACTCTTGTAAGTCGTCTACTAAGTCACTGCCTTCACTCATATACAACTCTTGTAAGTCGTCTACTAAGTCACTGCCTTCACTCATATACAACTCTTGTAAGTCGTCTACTAAGTGGCTGCCTTCACTCATATACAACTCTTGTAAGTCGTCTACTAAGTGGCTGCCTTCACTCATATACAACTCTTGTAAGTCGTCTACTAAGTCACTGCCTTCACTCATATACAACTCTTGTAAGTCGTCTACTAAGTGGCTGCCTTCACTCATATACAACTCTTGTAAGTCGTCTACTAAGTCACTGCCTTCACTCATATACAACTCTTGTAAGTCGTCTACTAAGTGGCTGCCAATCACTCATATACAACTCTTGTAAGTCGTCTACTAAGTCGCTGCCTTCACTCATATACAACTCTTGTAAGTCGTCTACTAAGTCGCTGCCTTCACTCATATACAACTCTTGTAAGTCGTCTACTAAGTGGCTGCCAATCACTCATATACAACTCTTGTAAGTCGTCTACTAAGTGGCTGCCAATCACTCATATACAACTCTTGTAAGTCGTCTACTAAGTGGCTGCCAATCACTCATATACAACTCTTGTATGTCGTCTACTAAGTGGCTGCCAATCACTCATATACAACTCTTGTAAGTCGTCTACTAAATGGCTGCCAATCACTCATATACAACTCTTGTAAGTCGTCTACTAAGTGGCTGCCTTCACTCATATACAACTCTTGTAAGTCGTCTACTAAGTGGCTGCCTTCACTCATATACAACTCTTGTAAGTCGTCTACTAAGTGGCTGCCTTCACTCATATACAACTCTTGTATGTCGTCTACTAAGTGGCTGCCAATCACTCATATACAACTCTTGTAAGTCGTCTACTAAATGGCTGCCAATCACTCATATACAACTCTTGTAAGTCGTCTACTAAGTGGCTGCCTTCACTCATATACAACTCTTGTAAGTCGTCTACTAAGTCGCTGCCTTCACTCATATACAACTCTTGTAAGTCGTCTACTAAGTCACTGCCTTCACTCATATACAACTCTTGTAAGTCGTCTACTAAGTCACTGCCTTCACTCATATACAACTCCTGTAAGTCGTCTACTAAGTGGCTGCCTTCACTCATATACAACTCTTGTAAGTCGTCTACTAAGTCGCTGCCTTCACTCATATACAACTCTTGTAAGTCGTCTACTAAGTCGCTGCCTTCACTCATATACAACTCTTGTAAGTCGTCTACTAAGTCACTGCCTTCACTCATATACAACTCTTGTAAGTCGTCTACTAAGTCACTGCCTTCACTCATATACAACTCTTGTAAGTCGTCTACTAAGTGGCTGCCTTCACTCATATACAACTCTTGTAAGTCGTCTACTAAGTGGCTGCCTTCACTCATATACAACTCTTGTAAGTCGTCTACTAAGTCACTGCCTTCACTCATATACAACTCTTGTAAGTCGTCTACTAAGTGGCTGCCTTCACTCATATACAACTCTTGTAAGTCGTCTACTAAGTCACTGCCTTCACTCATATACAACTCTTGTAAGTCGTCTACTAAGTGGCTGCCAATCACTCATATACAACTCTTGTAAGTCGTCTACTAAGTCGCTGCCTTCACTCATATACAACTCTTGTAAGTCGTCTACTAAGTCACTGCCTTCACTCATATACAACTCTTGTAAGTCGTCTACTAAGTCACTGCCTTCACTCATATACAACTCTTGTAAGTCGTCTACTAAGTGGCTGCCTTCACTCATATACAACTCTTGTAAGTCGTCTACTAAGTCACTGCCTTCACTCATATACAACTCTTGTAAGTCTTCTACTAAGTCGCTGCCTTCACTCATATACAACTCTTGTAAGTCGTCTACTAAGTGGCTGCCTTCACTCATATACAACTCTTGTAAGTCGTCTACTAAGTGGCTGCCAATCACTCATATACAACTCTTGTAAGTCGTCTACTAAATGGCTGCCAATCACTCATATACAACTCTTGTAAGTCGTCTACTAAGTGGCTGCCTTCACTCATATACAACTCTTGTAAGTCGTCTACTAAGTGGCTGCCTTCACTCATATACAACTCCTGTAAGTCGTCTACTAAGTGGCTGCCTTCACTCATATACAACTCTTGTAAGTCGTCTACTAAGTCACTGCCTTCACTCATATACAACTCTTTTAAGTCGTCTACTAAGTGGCTGCCTTCACTCATATACAACTCTTGTAAGTCGTCTACTAAGTGGCTGCCTTCACTCATATACAACTCTTGTAAGTCGTCTACTAAGTGGCTGCCTTCACTCATATACAACTCCTGTAAGTCGTCTACTAAGTCACTGCCTTCACTCATATACAACTCTTGTAAGTCTTCTACTAAGTCGCTGCCTTCACTCATATACAACTCTTGTAAGTCGTCTACTAAGTGGCTGCCAATCACTCATATACAACTCTTGTAAGTCGTCTACTAAATGGCTGCCTTCACTCATATACAACTCTTGTAAGTCGTCTACTAAGTGGCTGCCTTCACTCATATACAACTCTTGTAAGTCGTCTACTAAGTGGCTGCCTTCACTCATATACAACTCTTGTAAGTCGTCTACTAAGTGGCTGCCTTCACTCATATACAACTCCTGTAAGTCGTCTACTAAGTGGCTGCCTTCAATCATATACAACTCTTGTAAGTCGTCTACTAAGTCGCTGCCAATCACTCATATACAACTCTTGTAAGTCGTCTACTAAATGGCTGCCTTCACTCATATACAACTCTTGTAAGTCGTCTACTAAGTGGCTGCCTTCACTCATATACAACTCTTGTAAGTCGTCTACTAAGTCACTGCCTTCACTCATATACAACTCTTGTAAGTCGTCTACTAAGTGGCTGCCTTCACTCATATACAACTCCTGTAAGTCGTCTACTAAGTGGCTGCCTTCACTCATATACAACTCTTGTAAGTCGTCTACTAAGTGGCTGCCTTCACTCATATACAACTCTTGTAAGTCGTCTACTAAGTGGCTGCCTTCACTCATATACAACTCCTGTAAGTCGTCTACTAAGTCACTGCCTTCACTCATATACAACTCTTGTAAGTCGTCTACTAAGTCGCTGCCTTCACTCATATACAACTCTTGTAAGTCGTCTACTAAGTGGCTGCCTTCACTCATATACAACTCTTGTAAGTCGTCTACTAAGTCGCTGCCTTCACTCATATACAACTCCTGTAAGTCGTCTACTAAGTCACTGCCTTCACTCATATACAACTCTTGTAAGTCTTCTACTAAGTCGCTGCCTTCACTCATATACAACTCTTGTAAGTCGTCTACTAAGTCGCTGCCTTCACTCATATACAACTCTTGTAAGTCGTCTACTAAGTCGCTGCCTTCACTCATATACAACTCCTGTAAGTCGTCTACTAAGTCACTGCCTTCACTCATATACAACTCTTGTAAGTCTTCTACTAAGTCGCTGCCTTCACTCATATACAACTCTTGTAAGTCGTCTACTAAGTGGCTGCCTTCACTCATATACAACTCTTGTAAGTCGTCTACTAAGTCGCTGCCTTCACTCATATACAACTCTTGTAAGTCGTCTACTAAGTGGCTGCCTTCACTCATATACAACTCTTGTAAGTCGTCTACTAAGTCGCTGCCTTCACTCATATACAACTCCTGTAAGTCGTCTACTAAGTGGCTGCCTTCACTCATATACAACTCTTGTAAGTCGTCTACTAAGTCGCTGCCTTCACTCATATACAACTCTTGTAAGTCGTCTACTAAGTCACTGCCTTCACTCATATACAACTCTTGTAAGTCGTCTACTAAGTGGCTGCCTTCACTCATATACAACTCCTGTAAGTCGTCTACTAAGTGGCTGCCTTCACTCATATACAACTCTTGTAAGTCGTCTACTAAGTGGCTGCCTTCACTCATATACAACTCTTGTAAGTCGTCTACTAAGTCACTGCCTTCACTCATATACAACTCTTGTAAGTCGTCTACTAAGTCGCTGCCTTCACTCATATACAACTCTTGTAAGTCGTCTACTAAGTGGCTGCCTTCACTCATATACAACTCTTGTAAGTCGTCTACTAAGTCGCTGCCTTCACTCATATACAACTCCTGTAAGTCGTCTACTAAGTCACTGCCTTCACTCATATACAACTCTTGTAAGTCTTCTACTAAGTCGCTGCCTTCACTCATATACAACTCTTGTAAGTCGTCTACTAAGTGGCTGCCTTCACTCATATACAACTCTTGTAAGTCGTCTACTAAGTCGCTGCCTTCACTCATATACAACTCTTGTAAGTCGTCTACTAAGTCACTGCCTTCACTCATATACAACTCTTGTAAGTCGTCTACTAAGTCACTGCCTTCACTCATATACAACTCCTGTAAGTCGTCTACTAAGTCACTGCCTTCACTCATATACAACTCTTGTAAGTCGTCTACTAAGTGGCTGCCTTCACTCATATACAACTCTTGTAAGTCGTCTACTAAGTGGCTGCCTTCACTCATATACAACTCTTGTAAGTCGTCTACTAAGTCACTGCCTTCACTCATATACAACTCTTGTAAGTCGTCTACTAAGTGGCTGCCTTCACTCATATACAACTCTTGTAAGTCGTCTACTAAGTGGCTGCCAATCACTCATATACAATTCTTGTAAGTCGTCTACTAAGTCGCTGCCTTCACTCATATACAACTCTTGTAAGTCGTCTACTAAGTGGCTGCCTTCACTCATATACAACTCTTGTAAGTCGTCTACTAAGTGGCTGCCAATCACTCATATCCAACTCTTGTAAGTCGTCTACTAAGTGGCTGCCTTCACTCATATACAACTCTTGTAAGTCGTCTACTAAGTGGCTGCCAATCACTCATATACAACTCTTGTAAGTCGTCTACTAAGTCGCTGCCTTCACTCATATACAACTCTTGTAAGTCGTCTACTAAGTGGCTGCCAATCACTCATATACAACTCTTGTAAGTCGTCTACTAAGTCGCTGCCTTCACTCATATACAACTCTTGTAAGTCGTCTACTAAGTGGCTGCCAATCACTCATATACAACTCTTGTAAGTCGTCTACTAAGTGGCTGCCAATCACTCATATACAACTCTTGTAAGTCGTATACTAAGTGGCTGCCAATCACTCATATACAACTCTTGTAAGTCGTCTACTAAGTGGCTGCCAATCACTCATATACAACTCTTGTATGTCGTCTACTAAGTGGCTGCCAATCACTCATATACAACTCTTGTAAGTCGTCTACTAAATGGCTGCCAATCACTCATATACAACTCTTGTAAGTCGTCTACTAAGTGGCTGCCTTCACTCATATACAACTCTTGTAAGTCGTCTACTAAGTGGCTGCCTTCACTCATATACAACTCTTGTAAGTCGTCTACTAAGTGGCTGCCTTCACTCATATACAACTCTTGTATGTCGTCTACTAAGTGGCTGCCAATCACTCATATACAACTCTTGTAAGTCGTCTACTAAATGGCTGCCAATCACTCATATACAACTCTTGTAAGTCGTCTACTAAGTGGCTGCCTTCACTCATATACAACTCTTGTAAGTCGTCTACTAAGTCGCTGCCTTCACTCATATACAACTCTTGTAAGTCGTCTACTAAGTCACTGCCTTCACTCATATACAACTCTTGTAAGTCGTCTACTAAGTCACTGCCTTCACTCATATACAACTCCTGTAAGTCGTCTACTAAGTGGCTGCCTTCACTCATATACAACTCTTGTAAGTCGTCTACTAAGTCGCTGCCTTCACTCATATACAACTCTTGTAAGTCGTCTACTAAGTCGCTGCCTTCACTCATATACAACTCTTGTAAGTCGTCTACTAAGTCACTGCCTTCACTCATATACAACTCTTGTAAGTCGTCTACTAAGTCACTGCCTTCACTCATATACAACTCTTGTAAGTCGTCTACTAAGTGGCTGCCTTCACTCATATACAACTCTTGTAAGTCGTCTACTAAGTGGCTGCCTTCACTCATATACAACTCTTGTAAGTCGTCTACTAAGTCACTGCCTTCACTCATATACAACTCTTGTAAGTCGTCTACTAAGTGGCTGCCTTCACTCATATACAACTCTTGTAAGTCGTCTACTAAGTCACTGCCTTCACTCATATACAACTCTTGTAAGTCGTCTACTAAGTCGCTGCCTTCACTCATATACAACTCTTGTAAGTCGTCTACTAAGTCACTGCCTTCACTCATATACAACTCTTGTAAGTCGTCTACTAAGTCACTGCCTTCACTCATATACAACTCTTGTAAGTCGTCTACTAAGTGGCTGCCTTCACTCATATACAACTCTTGTAAGTCGTCTACTAAGTCACTGCCTTCACTCATATACAACTCTTGTAAGTCTTCTACTAAGTCGCTGCCTTCACTCATATACAACTCTTGTAAGTCGTCTACTAAGTGGCTGCCTTCACTCATATACAACTCTTGTAAGTCGTCTACTAAGTGGCTGCCAATCACTCATATACAACTCTTGTAAGTCGTCTACTAAATGGCTGCCAATCACTCATATACAACTCTTGTAAGTCGTCTACTAAGTGGCTGCCTTCACTCATATACAACTCTTGTAAGTCGTCTACTAAGTGGCTGCCTTCACTCATATACAACTCCTGTAAGTCGTCTACTAAGTGGCTGCCTTCACTCATATACAACTCTTGTAAGTCGTCTACTAAGTCGCTGCCTTCACTCATATACAACTCCTGTAAGTCGTCTACTAAGTCACTGCCTTCACTCATATACAACTCTTGTAAGTCGTCTACTAAGTCGCTGCCTTCACTCATATACAACTCTTGTAAGTCGTCTACTAAGTGGCTGCCAATCACTCATATACAACTCTTGTAAGTCGTCTACTAAGTGGCTTCCTTCACTCATATACAACTCTTGTAAGTCGTCTACTAAGTCACTGCCTTCACTCATATACAACTCTTGTAAGTCGTCTACTAAGTGGCTGCCTTCACTCATATACAACTCTTGTAAGTCGTCTACTAAGTCACTGCCTTCACTCATATACAACTCTTGTAAGTCGTCTACTAAGTGGCTGCCTTCACTCATATACAACTCTTGTAAGTCGTCTACTAAGTCACTGCCTTCACTCATATACAACTCTTGTAAGTCGTCTACTAAGTGGCTGCCAATCACTCATATACAACTCTTGTAAGTCGTCTACTAAGTGGCTGCCTTCACTCATATACAACTCTTGTAAGTCGTCTACTAAGTCGCTGCCTTCACTCATATACAACTCCTGTAAGTCGTCAACTAAGTCACTGCCTTCACTCATATACAACTCTTGTAAGTCGTCTACTAAGTGGCTGCCTTCACTCATATACAACTCTTGTAAGTCGTCTACTAAGTGGCTGCCTTCACTCATATACAACTCTTGTAAGTCGTCTACTAAGTGGCTGCCTTCACTCATATACAACTCTTGTAAGTCGTCTACTAAGTCGCTGCCTTCACTCATATACAACTCTTGTAAGTCGTCTACTAAGTGGCTGCCTTCACTCATATACAACTCTTGTAAGTCGTCTACTAAGTGGCTGCCAATCACTCATATACAACTCTTGTAAGTCGTCTACTAAGTCGCTGCCTTCACTCATATACAACTCTTGTAAGTCGTCTACTAAGTGGCTGCCAATCACTCATATACAACTCTTGTAAGTCGTCTACTAAGTGGCTGCCTTCACTCATATACAACTCTTGTAAGTCGTCTACTAAGTCACTGCCTTCACTCATATACAACTCTTGTAAGTCGTCTACTAAGTGGCTGCCTTCACTCATATACAACTCTTGTAAGTCGTCTACTAAGTCACTGCCTTCACTCATATACAACTCTTGTAAGTCGTCTACTAAGTCACTGCCTTCACTCATATACAACTCTTGTAAGTCGTCTACTAAGTGGCTGCCTTCACTCATATACAACTCTTGTAAGTCGTCTACTAAGTGGCTGCCTTCACTCATATACAACTCTTGTAAGTCGTCTACTAAGTCACTGCCTTCACTCATATACAACTCTTGTAAGTCGTCTACTAAGTGGCTGTCTTCACTCATATACAACTCTTGTAAGTCGTCTACTAAGTCACTGCCTTCACTCATATACAACTCTTGTAAGTCGTCTACTAAGTGGCTGCCAATCACTCATATACAACTCTTATAAGTCGTCTACTAAGTCGCTGCCTTCACTCATATACAACTCTTGTAAGTCGTCTACTAAGTCACTGCCTTCACTCATATACAACTCTTGTAAGTCGTCTACTAAGTCACTGCCTTCACTCATATACAACTCTTGTAAGTCGTCTACTAAGTGGCTGCCTTCACTCATATACAACTCTTGTAAGTCGTCTACTAAGTCGCTGCCTTCACTCATATACAACTCTTGTAAGTCGTCTACTAAGTCACTGCCTTCACTCATATACAACTCTTGTAAGTCTTCTACTAAGTCGCTGCCTTCACTCATATACAACTCTTGTAAGTCGTCTACTAAGTGGCTGCCTTCACTCATATACAACTCTTGTAAGTCGTCTACTAAGTGGCTGCCAATCACTCATATACAACTCTTGTAAGTCGTCTACTAAATGGCTGCCAATCACTCATATACAACTCTTGTAAGTCGTCTACTAAGTGGCTGCCTTCACTCATATACAACTCTTGTAAGTCGTCTACTAAGTGGCTGCCTTCACTCATATACAACTCCTGTAAGTCGTCTACTAAGTGGCTGCCTTCACTCATATACAACTCTTGTAAGTCGTCTACTAAGTCGCTGCCTTCACTCATATACAACTCCTGTAAGTCGTCTACTAAGTCACTGCCTTCACTCATATACAACTCTTGTAAGTCGTCTACTAAGTCGCTGCCTTCACTCATATACAACTCTTGTAAGTCGTCTACTAAGTGGCTGCCAATCACTCATATACAACTCTTGTAAGTCGTCTACTAAGTGGCTTCCTTCACTCATATACAACTCTTGTAAGTCGTCTACTAAGTCACTGCCTTCACTCATATACAACTCTTGTAAGTCGTCTACTAAGTGGCTGCCTTCACTCATATACAACTCTTGTAAGTCGTCTACTAAGTCACTGCCTTCACTCATATACAACTCTTGTAAGTCGTCTACTAAGTGGCTGCCTTCATTCATATACAACTCTTGTAAGTCGTCTACTAAGTCACTGCCTTCACTCATATACAACTCTTGTAAGTCGTCTACTAAGTGGCTGCCAATCACTCATATACAACTCTTGTAAGTCGTCTACTAAGTGGCTGCCTTCACTCATATACAACTCTTGTAAGTCGTCTACTAAGTCGCTGCCTTCACTCATATACAACTCCTGTAAGTCGTCTACTAAGTCACTGCCTTCACTCATATACAACTCTTGTAAGTCGTCTACTAAGTGGCTGCCAATCACTCATATACAACTCTTGTAAGTCGTCTACTAAGTGGCTGCCTTCACTCATATACAACTCTTGTAAGTCGTCTACTAAGTGGCTGCCTTCACTCATATACAACTCTTGTAAGTCGTCTACTAAGTCGCTGCCTTCACTCATATACAACTCTTGTAAGTCGTCTACTAAGTGGCTGCCTTCACTCATATACAACTCCTGTAAGTCGTCTACTAAGTGGCTGCCAATCACTCATATACAACTCTTGTAAGTCGTCTACTAAGTCGCTGCCTTCACTCATATACAACTCTTGTAAGTCGTCTACTAAGTGGCTGCCAATCACTCATATACAACTCTTGTAAGTCGTCTACTAAGTGGCTGCCTTCACTCATATACAACTCTTGTAAGTCGTCTACTAAGTCACTGCCTTCACTCATATACAACTCTTGTAAGTCGTCTACTAAGTGGCTGCCTTCACTCATATACAACTCTTGTAAGTCGTCTACTAAGTCACTGCCTTCACTCATATACAACTCTTGTAAGTCGTCTACTAAGTGGCTGCCTTCACTCATATACAACTCCTGTAAGTCGTCTACTAAGTCACTGCCTTCACTCATATACAACTCTTGTAAGTCGTCTACTATGTCGCTGCCTTCACTCATATACAACTCTTGTAAGTCGTCTACTAAGTGGCTGCCTTCACTCATATACAACTCTTGTAAGTCGTCTACTAAGTCGCTGCCTTCACTCATATACAACTCCTGTAAGTCGTCTACTAAGTCACTGCCTTCACTCATATACAACTCTTGTAAGTCGTCTACTAAGTCGCTGCCTTCACTCATATACAACTCTTGTAAGTCGTCTACTAAGTCGCTGCCTTCACTCATATACAACTCCTGTAAGTCGTCTACTAAGTCACTGCCTTCACTCATATACAACTCTTGTAAGTCGTCTACTAAGTCGCTGCCTTCACTCATATACAACTCTTGTAAGTCCTCTACTAAGTGGCTGCCAATCACTCATATACAACTCTTGTAAGTCGTCTACTAAGTGGCTGCCTTCACTCATATACAACTCTTGTAAGTCGTCTACTAAGTCACTGCCTTCACTCATATACAACTCTTGTAAGTCGTCTACTAAGTGGCTGCCAATCACTCATATACAACTCTTGTAAGTCGTCCACTAAGTGGCTGCCTTCACTCATATACAACTCTTGTAAGTCGTCTACTAAGTCACTGCCTTCACTCATATACAACTCTTGTAAGTCGTCTACTAAGTGGCTGCCTTCACTCATATACAACTCTTGTATGTCGTCTACTAAGTGGCTGCCTTCACTCATATACAACTCTTGTAAGTCGTCTACTAAGTGGCTGCCTTCACTCATATACAACTCTTGTAAGTCGTCTACTAAGTGGCTGCCAATCACTCATATACAACTCTTGTAAGTCGTCTACTAAGTCACTGCCTTCACTCATATACAACTCTTGTAAGTCGTCTACTAAGTGGCTGCCAATCACTCATATACAACTCTTGTAAGTCGTCTACTAAGTCACTGCCTTCACTCATATACAACTCCTGTAAGTCGTCTACTAAGTCACTGCCTTCACTCATATACAACTCTTGTAAGTCGTCTACTAAGTCACTGCCTTCACTCATATACAACTCCTGTAAGTCGTCTACTAAGTGGCTGCCTTCACTCATATACAACTCTTGTAAGTCGTCTACTAAGTGGCTGCCAATCACTCATATACAACTCTTGTAAGTCGTCTACTAAGTCACTGCCTTCACTCATATACAACTCTTGTAAGTCGTCTACTAAGTGGCTGCCAATCACTCATATACAACTCTTGTAAGTCGTCTACTAAGTCACTGCCTTCACTCATATACAACTCCTGTAAGTCGTCTACTAAGTCACTGCCTTCACTCATATACAACTCTTGTAAGTCGTCTACTAAGTGGCTGCCAATCACTCATATACAACTCTTGTAAGTCGTCTACTAAGTCGCTGCCTTCACTCATATACAACTCTTGTAAGTCGTCTACTAAGTCACTGCCTTCACTCATATACAACTCTTGTAAGTCGTCTACTAAGTGGCTGCCAATCACTCATATCAACTCTTGTAAGTCGTCTACTAAGTCACTGCCTTCACTCATATACAACTCTTGTAAGTCGTCTACTAAGTGGCTGCCAATCACTCATATGCAACTCTTGTAAGTCGTCTACTAAGTGGCTGCCTTCACTCATATTCAACTCTTGTATGTCGTCTACTAAGTGGCTGCCTTCACTCATATACAACTCTTGTAAGTCGTCTACTAAGTCACTGCCTTCACTCATATACAACTCTTGTAAGTCGTCTACTAAGTGGCTGCCTTCACTCATATACAACTCTTGTAAGTCGTCTACTAAGTGGCTGCCTTCACTCATATACAACTCTTGTAGTCGTCTACTAAGTGGCTGCCTTCACTCATATACAACTCTTGTAAGTCGTCTACTAAGTCGCTGCCTTCACTCATATACAACTCTTGTAAGTCGTCTACTAAGTCCGCTGCCTTCACTCATATACAACTCTTGTAAGTCGTCTACTAAGTCGGCTGCCTTCACTCATATACAACTCTTGTAAGTCGTCTACTAAGTGGCTGCCTTCACTCATATACAACTCTTGTAAGTCGTCTACTAAGTGGCTGCCTTCACTCATATACAACTCTTGTAAGTCGTCTACTAAGTGGCTGCCTTCACTCATATACAACTCTTGTAAGTCGTCTACTAAGTGGCTGCCTTCACTCATATACAACTCTTGTAAGTCGTCTACTAAGTGGCTGCCTTCACTCATATACAACTCTTGTAAGTCGTCTACTAAGTGGCTGCCTTCACTCATATACAACTCTTGTATGTCGTCTACTAAGTGGCTGCCTTCACTCATATACAACTCTTGTAAGTCGTCTACTAAGTAGCTGCCTTCACTCATATACAACTCTTGTAAGTCGTCTACTAAGTGGCTGCCAATCACTCATATACAACTCTTGTATGTCGTCTACTAAGTCGCTGCCTTCACTCATATACAACTCTTGTAAGTCGTCTACTAAGTGGCTGCCAATCACTCATATACAACTCCTGTAAGTCGTCTACTAAGTCGCTGCCTTCACTCATATACAACTCTTGTAAGTCGTCTACTAAGTGGCTGCCAATCACTCATATACAACTCTTGTAAGTCGTCTACTAAGTCACTGCCTTCACTCATATACAACTCTTGTAAGTCGTCTACTAAGTCACTGCCATTCACTCATATACAACTCCTTGTAAGTCGTCTACTAAGTCGCTGCCTTCACTCATATACAACTCTTGTAAGTCGTCTACTAAGTGGCTGCCTTTCACTCATATACAACTCCTGTAAGTCGTCTACTAAGTCACTGCCTTCACTCATATACAACTCTTGTAAGTCGTCTACTAAGTCGCTGCCTTCACTCATATACAACTCTTGTAAGTCGTCTACTAAGTGACTGCCTTCACTCATATACAACTCTTGTAAGTCGTCTACTAAGTCACTGCCTTCACTCATATACAACTCTTGTAAGTCGTCTACTAAGTGGCTGCCTTCACTCATATACAACTCTTGTAAGTCGTCTACTAAGTGGCTGCCTTCACTCATATACAACTCTTGTAAGTCGTCTACTAAGTCACTGCCTTCACTCATATACAACTCTTGTAAGTCGTCTACTAAGTGACTGCCTTCACTCATATACAACTCTTGTAAGTCGTCTACTAAGTGGCTGCCAATCACTCATATACAACTCTTGTAAGTCGTCTACTAAGTCGCTGCCTTCACTCATATACAACTCTTGTAAGTCGTCTACTAAGTGGCTGCCTTCACTCATATACAACTCTTGTAAGTCGTCTACTAAGTGGCTGCCTTCACTCATATACAACTCTTGTAAGTCGTCTACTAAGTGGCTGCCAATCACTCATATACAACTCTTGTAAGTCGTCTACTAAGTCGCTGCCTTCACTCATATACAACTCTTGTAAGTCGTCTACTAAGTGGCTGCCAATCACTCATATACAACTCTTGTAAGTCGTCTACTAAGTCGCTGCCTTCACTCATATACAACTCTTGTAAGTCGTCTACTAAGTGGCTGCCATTCACTCATATACAACTCTTGTAAGTCGTCTACTAAGTGGCTGCCAATCACTCATATACAACTCTTGTAAGTCGTCTACTAAGTGGCTGCCAATCACTCATATACAACTCTTGTAAGTCGTCTACTAAGTGGCTGCCAATCACTCATATACAACTCTTGTATGTCGTCTACTAAGTGGCTGCCAATCACTCATATACAACTCTTGTAAGTCGTCTACTAAAGTGGCTGCCAATCACTCATATACAACTCTTGTAAGTCGTCTACTAAGTGGCTGCCTTCACTCATATACAACTCTGTAAGTCGTCTACTAAGTGGCTGCCTGTCATCATCCTCTTGTAAGTCGTTACTAAGGCTGATCACTCTAAAGTGTCTGCCAATATACATCTATGCTACTCTTTAAAGTCGTCTACTAAGTGGCTGCCTTCACATCATATACAACGCTTGTAAGTCGTCTACTAAGTGC